>PVLD010017927.1:0-40413 GCA_004027595.1 Dinomys branickii | reverse complement strand
TATTTTTTCTAAGGTTTTTAACATAAATATATGTTGGACTTTGTCGAAAGCCTTCTCTGCATCTATTGAGATAATCATGTGGTTTTTATCTTTGACTGTATTAATATATTGTATTACATTAATTGATTTGCGAATATTGAACCATCCCTGCATTCCTGGAATGAATCCTACCTGGTCGTGGTGTATAATTTTCCTTATGGTTCGCTGTAATCTATTTGCCAATATTTTGTTGTGTATCTTTGTATCTATGTTCATTAGAGAGATTGGCCTGTAGCTCTCTTTCTTGGTTGGGTCCCTCTCTGGTTTTGGTATCAGTATAATACTTGCCTCCAGAAATGTGTTGGGGAGAGTTGCTTCCTTTTCGATTTCGTTGAAGAGTTTGAGGAGAGTTGGCTTTAAATCTTCTCTAAATGTTTTCTAGAATTCTGCTGTGAATCCATCAGGGCCTGGGCTTTTCTTTTTTGGTAAGTTTTTAATAGCGTTTTCAATCTCATTAATTGATATTGGGTTGTTCAGGATTTTTACATCTTCCTGACTCAATTTTGGCAATTTGTACCTTTCTAGGAATCTGTCCATTTCTTCTGTATTTTCTGTCCTATGGGAGCAAAGATTTTCAAAGTAGGTATTAATGATCTTTTGGATTTCTGTGGGATCTGTAGTGACTTCATCCTTTTCATTGCTTATTGCATGAATTTGAGATCTTTCCCTTCTTTTTTGGATAAGGTTGGCTAGGGGTTTATCAATTTTATTTATTCTTTCAAAGAACCAAGTCTTTGATTCACTAATTTTTTGTAGAGTTTTCATCTCTATTGCATTAATTTCTGCCTTGAGTTTTATAATCTCCTCCCTTCTTTGGGCTCTTGGTTTGGCTTCTTGCTCTTTTTCTAAGAGTTTGAGGTGTATCATTAGGTTATTTATTTGCTCTCTTTCTGTTTTCTTTGTATATGAGTTTATTGCTATAAATTTCCCTCTGAGGACTGCTTTCATTGCATCCCACAGATTCCGGTAGGTTGTACTTGCATTTTCATCTATTTGTAGGTAGTTTTTAATTTCTTCTTTAACTTCTTGTGTGACCTATTGGTTATTCAGGAGGTTGTTGTCTAATTTCCAAGCGTTTATGTGGTTTTTGGATTTCTCTTTGTCATTAATTTCCAATTTCATTGCACTGTAGTCTGATAATATGCATGGGATAACTTGAATTCTTTTGCATTTAGGTAGATATGCTCTATGGGCTAGAATGTGGTCAATTTTAGAGAAAGACCCATGTGCAGCTGAGAAAAATGTGTATTCTGATGTTGTGGGGTGAAACACTCTGTATACATCTACTAAGTCCATTTGTTCACACTTTTGGTTCAGGTCTGTTATTTCTTTTCTGAGTTTCTGTCCAGTTGACCTGTCTCTTTGTGTCAGAGGGGTGTTTAGGTCCCCTATTACAATAGTGTTATTAGTTATTTGATTTTTCATGTCTGTTAAGATTTGACTTGTAAAGTTAGGTGCTCCATTGTTTGGTGCATAAATGTTTAGGATTGTTACCTCTTCCTCTTGCAGCTTTCCTCTAACTAGTATGTAATGCCCTTCTTTATCTCTTTTTCTTGTTTTTGGTTTAAAGTTTACATTGTTTGCAAACATAATAGCTACCCCTGCTTTTTTCTGGGGGCCTGTTGCATGGAGAATTGTTTTCCAACCTTTTTTTACTTTCAACCTGTGGATTTCCTTTTGAGTAAACTTTGTTTCCTGTATACAGCATATTGTTGGATTGTGTTCCTTAATCCACTCTTCCAATCTTTTCCTTTTGACTTGTGAATTGAGGCCATTTACAGTAATGGTTATAATGGTTATATGTTGGCTTATTCTAGCCATGTTATTTACTTGTTGTTGTTTTCATTCTTTTGCTGACTGTTTAATTACTTGTTCTGTTTAGGGAGTTATTTCTATCGTTTTTCTTGGGATTGTGGTCTCTTTTTTCTCTGTCTAGAATATCTTTTAGTGCTTTTTGCAATGCTGGTTTGGCACTCATGAAGTTCTTCAGTTGTTCTTTGTCATGGAAATATTTTATTTCTCCTTTGAATTTGACGGATAGTTTTGCAGGATATGTCAGTCTGGGTGGGAAGTTGTTTTGTCTCAGAATCTGTAATATCTTGCTCCAAGCTCTTCTTGATTTCATGGTTTCTGTTGAGAAGTCTGCTGTGATTCTGATGGGCTTTCCTTTATAGGTGATCTGTTTCATTTCTCTAGCAGCTTTTAATATTGTGTTCTTTTGGTGGATATCTGGGATCTTGACTATTATATGTCTGTGTGTGTTTTTCTTTGGGTTATGGATCGTTGGGGTTCTATATGCTTCGCTTAACTGAACTTCAGTATCTTTGACCTTGTTTGGGAAATTTTCTGCTATTATTTCAGCAAATATTCTTTTTATATCGTTTATGTGGTCTCCTGCTGTTTCACTCACTCCTGTTACTCGAATATTACTGCATTTTGCCTCATCTTGCAGCTGTTGGATTGATTTTTCTTGTGTCTTTGATAATTTTATGAGATCCTTCATTTCACGCTCATAAGCTGCCATGCTGTCTTCAAGGTCTGAAATTCTATCTTCGGTTTCATTTTAGCTGTTTTGCAAGCTTTCCATGGAAGTTTTTAAATCCTGGCAATCTCTTTGGAACTGTTTCATTCTTGGTAATTCATTCCTAAATTGCTTTTGTAATGTTTCCATTTGTTTCCTATTTTCTTCTAATCTTTTGTCTATTTCTTCTCTATGTGTACGGAACATTTCTTCCATTATAGTTTTCAGTTCATTTTTTGTCTGAGAGATCATTGCAGGTATGTGGCTTCCTGGTTCCCCTGTATCCTCGCATTCAGGACTTGTTCTGGGTGGGGTTGAGTTCTGAGACTGCATTTTGTTCCTCTGTTTTCCCATTTTTGGGTATCAGATTCAAAATGTTGAGCTATAAATTCCCCAGGCAGTTCAGCAGGCAAAGGTCTGCTGCAGAGGCTGCTCCAATGACTCCTTCTCTTCAGGAGAATTTCCCTTAAGCTTTCTGCTGAGAGTTCCACTTAAAAGGCTGTTCAGATGCTGGTTTGCTACTCCCTACGGAGAGACCTGGGTGGGGTGTGTAAGACTGCTTCCCCACCCTCCCAGGGTTCCCTGCAGGTATAGGGACTAATCTCCTCCCCCACTCGGTGATCTGGTCTCGAACGAAGATAGCTCACCAGTTTTCGGAGTCCCTGCAGGCAGGAAGGTTCCAAAGTGCCTGTTTTTTGTGCTATGGTCACAATCCACTGCTCGCCGGCACTTCTGTTTCCTCGCACTCTCCGGGTCTGGGGGAGGGAGCGGGATGCTCCGCTTCTCTGTGCTCCTCGCGCCACCTCGGCCACGGACCGCAGGCCGCTGAGGGCCTAGGCTGTGTAGCATGCCTGTTGCGCGCGAGAAGCAATACAGCCCAGCGTTGCCTCTGCTAAAAAGCCAATTTCTGACGGGAGTCGCTGGAAAGCTGTGCTGGTCCGGGAGGCGGGAGGGATCGAGCTGGCTGTGCCCCCAGGGCGCTCAGACCCAGCCAAGCCCCCTCCCTGCACCGAGCATCTCTGGTGCCCAGCGTTTGGGGCTTTCCCGTGCCTCGCCACGGCAATTTGGGCCGCCCTACCGCGTCTCCCCTGGCAGCTCAGAGAAACACGTTCAGTTTGAACTTCCCAGCCGAGGTCTCAGCATTCACACTCACCAAGTCTGTCTTGAGCTGGTGGTGTTTATCAAGGAGGATCGCTCCTTTGCTGCTCACCTGGTCGCCATCTTCCCGGAAGTCACGATCATCTCAATAGATGCAGAAAAAACTTTTGTCAAAGTCCAACACTTATTCATGATAAAAACCCTACAGAAAATAGGAATGGATGGTGTGCTGGTTAGGGAGTTAGTTTTGCAAGGGGAACAATATAATACAGGACACATATTTTATACGATTATTTATAATAATCACCCAAAGAACAATATACAAGAGAGTGCAAGAAATCTTTCCACACACCAAGACCAAGAAGCCCAGCTGAGGGCCTGGGTCCTGTGACAATGTCTTACATGAGTTCAGTGGATACCTAGGGCTCATAACAATGCCTCACATGAGTCCAACTGGAGGTCCAGAGCCCACAATATCTCAGGCAGGCCTGTTTCACAGATCTGTTCTGGGAAGGCCCAAAGGTCAATGGTGGAATCTAGGCAGTCTGCACCAGCAGGATGAAGGATCTGTGCCAGCAGGCTGAGGGGTCTGCAGTGGAGCCAGGAAGTGATGCTCAGAAGAACCAGAGCTCCCCTGAAAGGTACCACAGCCATCCTCAGCAACTGTGAGGTCCTGAGCTCCTCTGATGATCAAGATGGCCTAGTTCCCATCAGGAAAGCCAACACAGTAAGCTTCTCCTGAAGGACTTCTGGGAAGATGGTGACCGGGTAGGCATCAGAGAGGGAACCTCCTGGAGAACTGCCACCCAGACAATGAAATATAGCAATATGAGAACGACAGAAAGGAGAGAGGTGTGTACCCTGAACCCAGGAAGGATCTGAAATGGGAACTGAAGCCCTTGGAAAGACTAAGCAAAACCTCTTCTGGAGGAAAGGATTGGAGGGCCACCATTGTGCAGTTGGGGGGAGAGGAGACAGAGAAAGAGGAAGCCACTGCTCCAAACACACCTTTGGCCCACTCCCTCATTCTGGCACTTGTAGCTTCAGCTTCGGAGACTCACGCTCATGGAAGCCTCCCAACTCAGCCAGGGGAGATCGGAGTTCCAAGAGCTTGTCCAGCTCTGGAGAGGAGAGGGCACAGCCAGGAAAAGAGGCAATGGTGGTCAAGAGCAGTTGCTGAACCCAGTATGAGGATGAGAAGCTACAACAGCCACTGAAACAGAATCCGCACCCTGCAGCAACCTTCCTAATCAGCGTCTGCAGGCAAGGTAGAGTCAAAGCAACAGTACACAACCCACTACACCTGGCTCTGTGCCTGCCCTGAGGCTGTGGCCTCCTGCCTCTCCACTGTGTGAGTGGCTACTGGTGGAGAGCAGTGGGGAGTGTCGGTGGTGACCCCAGAGCTGCAGTGGCTCCCAGGGATCTGGCCAGGGAATGGTCGGGGGCTGGAGCACAGCAGTGGGAGGGAGCTGTGGATGGAGGTGAATCACATGGCCCCATGCTCTTCTCACTCCAGCATCAGGCAGGAAGCATGAGCTGAGTTACTGGGCTTCAGCTCCCATCCTGAACTCCCTCTGTGAGCACCTTGAGACTCGGCAGCCTGCGCAATCACCACCTGTTCCTGGCAGCAATGGGACAAATCCACAGGCTTCAGGACTCACCCCAAACTACTAATATAAGCACCAAGAGGGTCTCCTTACTGCTTGCACATATGAACCTTGCATGAACCCATAGCAACAAATTAGATGAAAAGCAGCAGTCTGGGAGTCCGAAAATCAACAACATACTCTACACAGCAGACCCGAGAAAATTCTCCAACTCTATTCTAGAACTAATCTCTAAACTCAGTTCATACCCTGGACTACCACAGTGAGCACGGGTGGGGGAGATTTCAAGCCCTTGTGCCCAGCATCGTAAGTTCCTCCAATGCCCAGCTGCAACAGGTGGGGATCGGCAATACTGGAGATGAGGAGGTGGGAGGAGGTGAAGACCTGGAATTAGGTTGCAGACCTGGTTCTCTTACTGGGTGGGGTCAGCCTCCAAAGAGTCATAGGCGACTGAGAGACACTAGTGGCCTATAAGGGAACCCAGGTGCCTTGTCAAGGAGCTCAGTAGCCTGAGAGGGGAGGGGGCTCCCTCCAGGCTATATGAGAACCCTGAAGACCTGGACAGGTCCTCCGGCATCGAGGCAATGGGGCAGAGCTGGGCGGTACACTGTGGGTACCCCGTGGACTCCACCTGGCCCCCTCCATAGCGTGGCGGTGGGGCAGAGCCGGGTGGTCCACTGTAGGCGCCCCGTGGTCTCCTGCACAGAGCTGGGTGGTCTGCTGAGGATGCCCCGTGGATTGGACCAGCCCCCCTCGCCCCCTGCAGCACAGCAAAGGGGCAGAACTGGGTGGTCCGCTGTGAGTATAGGTGCTTTTCCACTTCCTACCATAGCAATTTGTATACACCCATATATGTTATAGCATAATTTGAAGCAGCTATGTCTCTTCCCAAGGTGAGAGTCCAAGGGTATAAATAAACCCAAAAGTACAGTTATTATCATAGGGAAGATGACTGATTGAGTGGTAGAACAACAGAGATGAGGGTGGAGAAAATTGATTAATCAAACGAGCCATCATTTGTATAACTGAGTAACAAATGTGAAGGCAACATTATGTAAGACAGCATCCAGAGCTAATTCCCTACTATGTTCTCTGTAAGTTTGTATTTCCTCAATTGTTTTTGTGTTAACAGATGTGAAGATAACTTCATGTAATGCAGCATCCAGTGCTAATTCCCTACTATCTTCTCTATAATTTGGTATTTCCTTTAATGTTTATGTGTTAACTAATGTGAAGATAACATTATGTAATACAACATCCAGTGGTAATTCCCTACTATATTCTATATAATTTTGTATTTTCTGTATTGTTTATGTGTTATTCTGGTTTATATGTCTCCATTCTCTTCTCTTTAAAAAAAAAAAAAAGCTTCTCCTAGAGACCAGCAGAGCACCATCTTCCCTTCTGGAGCCAGGAAGCTATGCTCAAAGTGAGGACCAGAGCTCCCCCAAAGTGAACCAAAGCCATTTGCAGTGCCAATGAGGTCCCGAGCTCCCCTGAGGATGAAAACAGCCGAGTTCATCAGGGAAGCCAGCATGACAAGCTTCTCCAAAAGAACCAACAGCTTCTATCAGCTTGAACAGCCTTTCTGTGCTCCCAACAGCCATAAATTGTCCTTCTCCAGTTCTGCCTCTTATGCTGCTGGCAACAATCCCCAGGTGGGCCTCCTACACCCCGCACCATGCTTACTCTGTTCAACTGGGAGTTATAAGTTCAACATCAGTTATCAATCCATTACAGATGGTCTTTACCTCAATCTGATCAAAGCCATCTATGACAAACCAACAGCAAACATCATACTAAATGGACAAAAACTGAAAGCTTTCACTTTAAAATCAGGAACAAGACAAGGATGTTCACTGTCACCACTCTTATTCAATTTAGTTCTGGAAGCATTAGCCAGAGAATTTAGATAAGACAGAGGAATAAAAGGAATAAAGATAGGAAAGGAGAAGTGAAATTATCATTATTCTCAGATGACATGATACTCTACATAGAAGACCCCCAAAACAGCAGCAAAAGACTCCTAGAATTGATAAACAAATTCAGTAGTGTAGCTGGATACAACATCAACAGTCAAAAATCAATAGCATTCCTATATACAAGTAACAAACACACTGAGAGAGAAATTAAGGAAACTGTACCTTTCACCATAGCATTCAAGAAACTGAAATATTTAGGAATCAATCTAAAACAAGAAAAAGACCTATACAGAGCCAACATAGTGAAAATTGCCATACTCCACAAACTGCTATACAGATTTAAGGTAATCCCAATCAAAATACCATTAGTATACCTCATAGATCTAGGGAAAACATGCCTAAAATTCATCTGGAACCAGAAAAGACCCAGGAAAACAAAAGCAATCCTGAGTAACAAAGGCAAGGCAGGTGGAATCACAATCCCTGACTTAAAATTATATTACAAAGCTACTGCTATAAAATCAGCATGGTATTGGCAAAAAAGCAGACCTGAGGATCAATGGGACAGACTAGAAGATGCAATCACTACCACAAACACACTCAGTCACCTTATCTTTGACAAAGGGGCCAAATAAGTTTACTGGAAGAAAGATAGCCTCTTTAATAAATGGTTTTGAAAAAACTGGCTTGCCACAGGCTGAAGGCTGAAGCTAGACCCATGTTTATCTACATGAACTAAATTAAACTCAGAATGGATTAAACATCTCACTATTAAAATAGAAACATTAAATCTACTGAAAGAGAAAGTAGGTAAGAAATCTTGAAGACATAGGGTTAGGTAGAGAGTTCATGAAAAAAAAACAAAACTGCATGGGAAATTCTTCAGAGAATCAACAACTGGGATCTCCTTTTATTGAAAAGTTTTTGCACATCTAAGGAAATCATCAGCAGAGTAAAAAGAAAACCCACAAACTAGGAAAAAAATTTTAGCCATCTGCCCCTCAGATGAAGGACTTCTATCTCAAACATATAAAGAATTTAAAAAAATCAGGCCCCCAAATTCAAAGACCCAATCCAAAAATGGGCATCTGAGATGAATACACGCTTCTCAGATAAAGAAATACAGATGGCAAATAAATACATGAAAAAATGTTCAACATCATTAGTCATTTGAGAAATGCAAATCAAAACAGCACTGAGATTCCATCTCTAGAAAGAGTGGCTATCAACAAAAAATCAACCGATAACAAATGCTGTAGAGGCTGTCAGGAGAAAGGAACCCTACTCCACTGCTGGTGCGAGTGTAAATTGGTGAAAACACTGTGGAAATCAGTTTGGAGATTCCTCCCAAAACTAGGATTAGAGGTCCCACTTAACCCAGCTATTCTCCTTCTGCGTATTTTCCCAGAAGAATTAGAAACATCATACCACAGTGATATATGTGTGCCCATGTTTATAGCAGCACAATTTGTCATAGCTAAATCTTGGAAACAACCCAAATGCCCATCAAATGAGGAATGGGTAAAAAAGATACGGTATTTTTCTATAATGGAATATTACTCAGCTATAAAGAAAAATAAACTCAAGTCAGTGAAATAAATAGGTCTCACATGTGTAAACATCATGTCTCCCTAGTATGAGAACCTGAAAGAATAAATTAAATCTAAAAGTTACAATTGATATTGTAAAAGGGAAAAAAGCTACTCAGAAGGAAAGAATGACTGGCATGAGGGAAAAGAGAAAATAAAGAAGAAAGGGAAAACATATATATTATATATGAAATATATATTTATGTGTATATACACATGTGTGTATATATATACATGTTTTGTATATATACATGTGTGTGTGTGTGTGTGTGTGTGTGTACATATACAAGACGGCCAAGATAATTGTAATATTAATTTCTACTGTTTTCTTGAAAGGAACATTTGATATTTAATTGTTTGATCATTGTTACATGTCTGTATTTGTTTATCAGAGTAATCAATATGAAGATAACAGTGTGTAATACAGCAACCATTGTTAATCTCTTTTCACCTCGTCTGAAATTCTGTATTGCTTTCATGTTTTATGTTGTTTCATGTATGTTTGTGTGTTTGTTAATATGTTTTGGTTCTTTTATCTCTAAAAATAAAATAAAGAATAAAACAATTGTAAATGAATTGAAAAATACTGATGAGAAGATTCTCATTCTGTATGCTGGGACACATAACTTCAGTTTTCTAATTTTTAAAAGCTATAATGAATATAGTATTGACATATGTTAAGATTCTCTCTGTATTTTGAATTGGGTGACCTTGACAAAATTATTGACTTAAAATTTACTTATTTCCTCATGTAAAATGATATTGTGATGTCCATATTTTTGAACAGATGGAACTAGAGAATGGGAGTTGTGCACATTATTTGGGAGCATAGATTTTGGGCCAGCTTGGGTTGGTAAATCTCTTGTTTGTCCCAGTGTGGCTGACCTTGTAACTTAAGCCCCTAAGCCTCTGCTTCCTTATGTGTGAAGTAGGCATAGTAATCGATCCTGTCTCATGTAGTTGTTCTGAAAATGAAAAGAAATAATTTATAAAGAAACTGCACATTTATAAATGTCAGACCATCACCACCACCATCATGATCATTATCATCACCATCAACGTGAAAACAACAAATGGCCATTACCTGGCTTCACTGTTTTACTTCCATAACATAATGTGTAAGACAAGCATTCAAAGGAGCAGGAAAACCCATAAAATTCATCCTTTGTTCTGATGGTTCGAAGGCAGGTTTATGCTATTTGAAGAATGTATCTTTTGAATATCTATACCTATATCTATGTATGTATCTATCTACATACCATACTATATATACTTAAAATATAAAACATCTATTTACAGTTGGTTAAAATTTTATTTTAAATAATAATGTGAAATGTATTTACCAAGATTTTATATTATAATCACACTTCCATTTGTCATGCAAAACCTTTTTCTAAATAAAGAAAATATTTAGTCAAAAGTACAAAATTGGAATAAGACTTAATCATCTCCCTTGGGAACTGATTTGGAGGTTTAAACTGTCCTTTTATGAACACTGCTTTAAGAACTCTTAAATCCTTCTTATAATGTCTTCATATTTAAGCTTCAGTGGAGAAAGGCGCTCACCAGTCTCTCACTTATTTAAAAATATTCCTGGATTTAAAAGTATTAAGGCTTCTGCTTGAAGATGGCAGTGTAAAGATAACCATACTAAGCTCTTCTCTCTAATATCAGCTGAAAGCAACACAAATTCTTACAAAAGGGTCCATCTTTAATGACACCAGGAGACAGACACAACTAACTGTGAACAATTAATTCTAAATATAGGGATATTGGGCCCCAATTCCAGGGAATGACAAAAGAGGATTCACACTAGAAGGCCGTGCACACGGAACCAAGCACATAGGTGGCAGAGCTCCGAAGGGCTTTTCCCATTCTTTTTTACTGGGAGTCGTGGATCCCACATCCCACACCAAGGCACTGCAGACCAGATGGGACAGGAAAGAGGAAACTCGCTGACTGTACAGGGAACATGCTGGAAACATGCCATGGGAATAGTGATACCATTAATAATAGCACTGATAGTAACAGTGCCTAAGATGTGTTGAATGCACACTATGAGCTAGGCACTGATTTAAGTGATTTACATGCACCAATTTAGGTAATTCTTGGAGTAATTTATTCAGTCAAAATACCGTGATTATCACAATTTTGCTAGTGGGTTACAGGGCCTGGATTTCAGTGCTGAGTTTGTTCTCTTAACTTCCAAACCCTGTTATGTTTCTACTCTGTACATGGAATTAGCTTTGATCAGCGAATTAATGTGGGCAGAGGAGAATAAAAACAATTTCCAAGTCACCACCCACAGAACTTGGGTCTATGAGGCTTCACTGTGAACCACCAAGGCCTGCCTCATTCAGAAACTTTCTGCTTAATCTGTGACCGGGCAGATCTTTGGACCAAAGGCTGGGCAGATGAGGAAGTCAGCTGAGACAATATTGCTTCCGTGCATCTGGGACTCTCTCCCTTCCTTTGCTGTAAGTTAGCTTTCTATGACTGTAACAAATACAAGAGAAAAATCAACTTATAAAGAGAAAAGGTTTCTTTTGGCTCACAGTTTTAGAAATTTCAGTCTATAATCAATAAGACCTATTTCTTTTGCCTGTGGTGAGACAGCCCATCATGGTGGGAACACATGTGAAGCAAAACCACTCACATTATGTCGGGAAAGTGAAAGAGAAGGGAAGAGATTGGGGCTCCATCAACCCCTTTGGAGGCACAGCCCAATGACCTAAAGCTTCTTGTGAGACCCCATCCTTGAAGATTTGAACATCTCTTAACACACAAGCTGGGGACCAAGCCTTTAGCACACTTTAACAAACTACAGCATTTTCCTCCTGTATTTCTTGAGCAAATAGCTGAACTAGATAGGGGTGTTCATGTTTGAACATAAGTCCTAATTAGAAACTAGTGTAGATGAATACAAAGGTATTTAAGAGACAGAAAGAAAGAAAAACAGAAAGACCAAAAGAGGTGAGTGGAGGACAAAGACAACAGTAAGGGTAAGTGGTTTGTTGAATCAGGCAGGCGGTCTTTGAGGGGCCAGGCATCTTCAATTCCCTCCCATCTCCCCCCAGGGTGTCTCCAGGTCCCTCACCACCACTCTGGGGAAGAATAAGTGAGGTGAGACTGGCTCAGAGCTGAAGGCTCCCAGCAGAAGATGAGGAAGTCAAGTCTGGTGCAGACTAAGGAAGTCAGAAGTGAAAGTGATGTGAAGCAAAAGTTCACTTACTGTGTGAATTCAGGAGAATTAGTTACCTTGCAGCAATAGTGCTACAAGGTATGGGGAATTTGACCGAATTTCCCAAGGATCAGAGGATCACTGTACTCATACTTTCAGGGTACTATGGTCCTAAAAATCACTGTTTCACTGCCTGATGTAATATAGGCCTTAGCCTTTGTTTCTGGGTTGAGCAAAAGGTCAGGGACTCATAGTGAATACATGTAATAATGTCACAAGGGCTAGCATGCTGAAATGCATAGCATACAATAACTTGTAAATATACAACTATCAATCACACAGGTCATGTCCTCTAACACCCCTATCTACACGTCCTTCCAATTGTCCCTACAGGATCATATCACAAGATGCATCAATCATGAAGTGAATATAGTTCCAAACTCTCATATAGAGCAGAGTTAATAGGTACCCTTCAAAGTAAACAAAAATTATCATACAATAATATTTGAGTCTGTGGATTGAAGGTGCCCCCCACATCTTCATGTTTTAGGGTAACTGATAATGACAAAGTGGCTGGGTGTCAAGAATAAGGAACCTGATGTGGACCTAGCTGTTAGGACAGTACCTATCACATAGCAGACGTTCCATTAGTACTTGTTGAGTAAGTGAGTAAAACCAAGACAGGAAATACTGTGCCTCAATTAAGGAAAAACCAAATTGGTGTCACATTTCATAGCAACAGTGCTAGAAAATGGTATGGATCGTTACAAAGTCTCAGGGAAATAAAGTAAGCTCTGAGATTTTCATACTCAGTTAGATGTCATTCAAGGACATAGAAAACTGATTATTTTGGCACACAAAAGAACCCAGGAAGTATGGTACGCGTTAGCTTTTGAGGGGCAGGGAAAAAGCTACTCAATTATGAAATCAACTTTACCAAGAGAGAAGTGATAAAAAAATAAGGAGCTCAGGAATAGGAAGTGGAAGGACCGACGTGAGTACTGAAACTATTTAAATGCAGCACCTGGATTAAAGACCTGGGAATTCTGGCGCTGGAAGAGAATGTGGAGGTTAAAAATTGTAATAAAAATCCTAGAAATATTATCGCAGAACAATAGGAGGTTGGAAGGAAATGGAGCTGGGGGGAAATGTACATCTCCTGATTTCCTCTTATTTCATTATGAAACTTGGGAAATGATAATGTTGTTAATCCAAGTGAGGAACGTTAAAGTGTTATTTTAATGCATGATGATGACACCACGATAATTTATAATAATGATACAACTGACCATATCAGTTTATGGGGAGGTGTACAGATTTGAGAGAATAGGTACATATGGTAATTTCCCTGTCTCCTTATGAAAGTTTACAGACAATGCTTAAGATTGATGAAAAATTTTAAGAGTAGTTTAAGTGTATTATTCAGAAATATAAAATATAAAACTAAAACTTTATTATAAACATAAAATAACACAAAAGCATAACAGAGAAACACAGATCATACAAGAAAAGATAACAATGGAAGTATTAAAAGAATAAAAAGACAAGGTACAATGTAAAACAAAGACCAAAATATCACCAGATTAATAAATATAAATGAAGTTTATAATAAATACAAATGACACATTTAATTGAGTATGAAAATCTCAGAGCATACTTTATTTCCCTGAGACTGTAACAATCCATACCATTTTCTAGCACTGTTGTTATGAAATGTGACACCAATTTGGTGGAAAGAAAAAACTTCTCATACCTCATATTATTCAAAAATATAGTTCCATATGATGAAGTTTTAGAGATTCATAACAAAAAAATGAGTTAATAAAGCTAAAAATTAAGGTGGACGAGGGATGAACCATTACTGTCTCACACACACACACACACACACACACACACACACACACATACACACACACATATACACATACACACGAAGAAGGGACTGTAACGTTAATATTATCTAAGAGTGAAATGAGGACAAAACCCATCATTGAAAGACCCTGATAATTACTTTTCCAACAAGCTACAGCCCCTGGATGCAGACCATGGTCCTGCAGATGTGTACCAGATGGGGACTAGTCCAGGCCCAAGTATAGCTCAATCTTTATCTTTGAGAATATGGCCAGCTTTGGAGCAGAGATGGGACAATTTGCATAGGGCACTCAGTTGTGTAGGAAAGATGACCTCTTCTCATTGAAATTTGAATTTGCGGAGACCTGGGATTTATAAGCTTGACCTGATAGAAGTAAAGTGGCAAAGGGCCACATTTCACACAGTGCTGTTCAGAGTCCGAAGAGAGATGTGAAACACAAAGGGATGATGACTCTTGTGTGTTAGGTGCAGCTGAGATGGCCTTGACCTGGTTTATGTGGGACCTTTACTTGCCCTGGGGAGTGGCAATGTAAGAACAGAAAGGGCTGGTAAGTCAAACCTACCAAGGCATGGGCTCCTTGATGGGACAGGCCTCCTCTTCTTGGAGAATACCCTCCCAAGCACTATGGAACAAAGGACTTAGTCCAAGCCATAAAAATGTGAGAGATCCCAGCTGCTGCTACCCTTCTATGGAATTTTTACTTGAAGTGGATCTTAGCCCAAAGTAATTATTATTCATTCTTTTAAATATATGCTAGTCAATATCAGCCATGTGCAGCTTGTGCATTGACAGGTACCAGAATGTCTTCTGCCTGCATGACAAGTGGCATCCTAGTAACTGTGTCAAGTGAGGGCATGGAGATCCGATGTAAAGGCCTAGGCTGAGTTGCTTCTCACTGAGGGAGCAGGCAGTCCTTCACCCCAGAGCTATTGTTGCTTTGGTAGCTAGCAGTGTGGAGGCTCTGTCCCATTACACGCTTTGGGACACATACAGCCAGGTTCCACTCTGTGGTTCACACAGCTCCTTCACTTTGGAAATGCATGGATAGCATGGACTTCTTTCAGTTATGAATGAGGTGCTCTGGGATCCGACCACTGCCTACTCTTTGCACCCCAAACAATAATTCATCATCAGTTTCTCACTAGAATTTAGTTGGGGTATAATTAACAGATAGCAAACCAAACCAAAATTTGACCTAACTAAAGCATTTGTCTAACAAGCCCTGGTCAAGAGAACTAAATCGTGCCGAGGTGCAGTTCTTTAGCAGGTATGCACAATAATACTGTCATATACATTGGTTTACCTGTTTGTGTTTCCAACCAGCTTATGAACGTCTTCAAGGCTTACCCTTTCTTTTTCTATTTCCAACTTGTGTCCCATGCATGGTAGGCAATCCAACAAAAGTCAAACAAAATTTTAAAACTCAGGGTTTTATGTCCTGCACTTTTCCATGTATTTTATTATCATACGTGGCTTTAGAGTTTTAAAGGATGATGAGCTCTGATGCTACTTAATTATAAGTTATTTTACTACTCGAGAAAAAATTTATTATGGATTGTTGGTAACATAATTTTGCTAATCAAATGAGCACTATAAATGTTATAAGAAAAATACTGCTCTAGGAGCACATTTAAGGTCTATTGTTCACTTCCAAATCAGAAAATTATCTAAAAAACACAAAGGCTTCCTCCATAAAAAACAAAGAAACATGAAGTACATAAGCAAAAACTATATGTCAAGAGTATGCATATTTAGGTATATAAAATATAGTTTTTACAATGATGAAATACTTAATTATTTAATTTTTGCTATAATTTCCCACTAAATGAATGGAAGAATTAGTAATTTATATGATAAAGGAGGGACACTGGCAATTTGGACTACTTTCTAATTTTAAAATTTTACTACAAATGAAAAGGTATACCTTTTGTATAGCTTTTTTCTTTCTTCACTCCATGCAAATTTAAAGATGAAATATTAGAAGCATGATTTAATGTATCCAATGTCGTAAGAGCAACAGTAACCTATTAATTTTTCCTTAGAGGTTTATTAAATCCAGCCACATAACTGACAAGTAGAAAAGCATCTATTTTGGATAAAGTAGAGAAATCAAGTAATGTTTTCTTCTAAGTGGTGAGAGCATATGCAGCCATTTTTAATGAATAACGCCAAAATATTCCCAGCATGAAAATATCAAATAACTCTTCTAGGGTAAGCAAGAATTCTACTTTCATCTCTGACAGAGTTTTGCAAAGAGTCATTTATGGTGCAGGTCCACAACAGATGTTTTGGGAAACAAATGAATAAATGTATCAGAAAACAAAGAAGGGAGAGTTGGAATGTGCTGAGAGTGAGCGCCACATTAAACACCTTCAGTGCTCCGGAGGATGAGAGTAAACTTAAAACGAAGTAATCCATACATGTAAAAAGTCACTCCTTTCATTTACTCCCATTGGGAAAACCATTTTTTAAAAAATCTAAACCAGTGATTAAAATTTTTTTTCCTCCAGCCGGAACTTTCTGGTGCTGAATTTCCACTATTACTCTGTATCAACCCTCACCCTGACAACATAAGTAGCCAAATTCAGAAAGCACTGCTTTCTTTTTACAAAGCACTAAGTGTTCAGAAAGTAACTTGACTCTTAAATCTTAAAGAAGAAAACCTTTTGGAAAGAATTTTAAAAGTATCCTCAAAGCTGTGAGATGCAGCTTTTCTCCCCCATCAGTTTTGACTGTGCAGCAACTTTTCACGGCCCACGCTAATATCGGATCATTCTGCTTGCTCAGCGCCGTGGCCCTCTCCATTATCATGTATTCAGAGATGAGCATTGTCTTTTGCTGTGTATATAACACTAGTCCCTCAGGCATTCAACCCTTTTTCTTCTTCTGATTAAGAAACCCACCTGCAATATTCAACACTGATGGAAAAAAAAAAAAAAACTAATGTCTTTTCCTGAGTCACTCTCCTACATTGCACCTAGGGATCTCAAGGTCAACACACGTGGAAGCTTGGCACTGAGAATCTGTAAAATGTGGATTCACTGAAACACAAAGGAAGATGCTTTATGCACTTGCTGTTTGAAAGCAAGCAAGAAAACATGTAAAATTTCAGGTACAAAAGCTTAGCAAAATATTACAATTGTTACACTTGATTACTGTTAGACACAGCTTGGCATTACTCAAGAACAGACATTAAAGAATAACTATTCCTCCAAAGATATAAAAATTCACTCATTCACGTATTCAGTAAAAATTCACTGGAAGCCTACTGTGTACAAAACACAACAGGTACACTGATGGGTAGTAAGGATGTAGAAGACATTGGATTGACCATGTACGCAACATTTCTAGAGGGCTTTCCCAATAACCCAGAAATACAGCACTGATCTTTGTGAATGGCAATGAAACTTCCTCATGTGCAGCATCCCTTTAACAACATGGGTGGGTCATGCGGTGTCGCCATAGGGACTATATCTGGTCTCTGGCCCCTTCTTCTCTGGCACTATCTTGTCTGCTTCCTGGATACCATCAATTAAGCATCTTTGCTGTACCATGTTCTTCTGCTATAACGTTCCTGTGTTGGACCCAGGCAATCATGGAATGAAGTCCATGAAAACATGAGGCCAAATTCAACCTCTCTGCTTCTGTGGGTGTCAGGTATTGTGCCACAGTGACAGGAAAGAGAAGCAATACAATATTGCTTACTTACACAGAGAAGCTTTTAAAAGATTCTTGGATGAAGGAAGTATATGCAGACCAAGTTTCATGGAGAATAGGTAATCCAAATACCAATGCTTCTAAAAATTTCCAAGTGAAGTGAGATAAGCCTGGCTTATAGAGATCATCTGTTTTCTAAGATAATCGTATAGATTAAAAACAAAAGGCATCAATGCAATGTGACACTGGGATCTCACAATTAGATGGGGAGATTTTGTATGTGTAGAGAGCTGCTCATTTTCCAAGAACCTAATGAATAATTTTTGATACTCAAAGAACAAGAATAATCAAATAGGTTGCTTTGAGAAAATGTTAAAAGGCTTTTTCTATGAAAAATCATGATCTCCCAAACTGCGAGTTAGATTCGGAAGAGACTCAATTTTTTAAATATTGACGAATATGTTACTGAATTGTTCTATAAAAATACCATATTACTATTTCCCCACATTTTCTATGTACTTTGGTGGAACAGTGAATGGCTTTGTAACACATTACATCTTTTAGGGTGTTGGATAAGAGAAGATGATTCAAACTTTAATCATATTAAGATAGAGACTGGGCCTACTACAAATTCAGAAATGTGAACACTGACTCTGTCTTTACTGCCACAAATGCTCCTTGACTAATGATGTGGTTAAGTTTCATCATAAAATGAAACTATCCTAAGATTGAAAAGTCAAGCATGATGGCACATGCCTATGATCCCAGCTACTGAGGAGAGTGAAGCAGGAGGATGGCAAATTTGAGGCCGGTCTGGTCAACTTACCGAGATATTATCTCAAAATAAAACATTTGGAAAAAGGATTGGGATTGTAGCTCAGTAGTAGGGTGCCCCTGAGTTTTGATCCACAATATCTCAAAAAAGCATTTAGATAATACATTTAAACTTCTGAATGTCACAGCGGAGCAATACAGCATGCTGTAGAGTGTCACTTGTTTCCCTCAGGGCCCTGTAGCTGACTGGAGCTGCTGCTGCTCAGCAAGGAGGGAGAGGGACTTCCTGCACACTGTTAGCTTGGAAAAGACCCGGATTCAAACTCCCTAGTATGGCTTCTACTGAATGCATATCGCTTTCTCACCAACATAAAGTTCAAAAGCCCTGTTGAACCATTTTAAATTGGGAACCATCTGCACCAGAAAGCTGCTTTCTCATTCACTTCTTGCTCCTGTTTTCCGTGAGAGTAATTGTATTCACCCTGCAGTTTCTGATTCCAATATGTGGTCCTGGAGGAAGGATACTCACTTCCTAGCCATCGTTCTCATTGTCTCTCTCGCATACACACTACTCCATCTCTGGAGACTGGTGGAAAAGCTCAGCAACTTCGTGTCCTTAGAGTAGAAACCTGACCATCATCTCTCACTGAAATTGCTATTGCAAAGTAGTTCTAGTGTCTTCTTTTCTTTAGTTCCTCTGGAAATGTTCAATCCTTTTATAGTACAAAGGGAGGAATACAGTATGGAGCAAGTTGATTCACAGTGGAGAACTCAGACACAGTCAGGAATGAGTGGTGCCAACACCTCTGATTACCAGCTTGTGGGGTGTTGTAGTCAGGGCTTGCAAGGGAAACAATTTAATACATGGCACATAATTTATAGGATTATTATTGTAACATTTACCCAGAGGGAAATGAAAAAGAATGCAGGAGATCTGTCCACACACCAGAGACCAAAAGAATCCAGCTGAGGGCCTGGATCCCACAAAAATGTCTTGCATGAGTCCAGCTGAAGACCTAGAGCCTACACAATGTCTCATGCAAGTCTGTATCAAAGATCTGCATTTCAAACGCCCAAAGGTCAGTGATGGAATCTAGGAAGTCTGAGCCAGTGGGATGAAGGATCTGTGCCAGCAGGCTGAGGGATCTGCACTGTGGCCAGGAAGAAATGTTCAAAGTAAGGGTCAGAGCTTCCCTGAAAAGAACTGCAGGCATCCTCAGTGACAGCAGCCCTGAGCTCCTCCTACAATGAGAATAGCTGAGTTCATATCAGGAAAACCATCGTGAAATGCTTCTTCAGGAGAATCAACAGCACACCCTTTTCCCCTCGAGTTCGCTTTTTATGCTGTTGGCAACAATCCTTGGGTTGGCCCTCCACACCCAGCACTGTGCTGATTCAGCTCAGCTGAGTGTTTCAAGTTGACCACCAGTTGTCCATCCACAACATGGGATGTGGCTGAAAATGCATTAATTATAAACCTGTACCAGGCACAGCCAGACCTCCAGGTCCTCTTCCTCACCTCGTACAGCCAAGTGATTTTCTAATCACTCCCTCCCCATCCCAGTGGAAGGCAGGTAATTCACCCTCTAGAGAAACTGAAGCAGAGCTGTCCCGACTCAGGAACAACAGCTACAGCTGAGGCAGGGGAAAGACAGATGAAATGAAAATCTACATATTTTCCCCCCTTTACCCATGGTTTTACTTACTGTGGTTTCAGTCACTTGTGGGTGTAGCAATGCTATGTAGGAAATTTTCAGACTAAGCAATTCATGAGTTTGAAGTTGCGTGCCATGTTGAGTAGAGGGATGCTAACTGGTGCTGTCCTGCTCCCTCCCACCTGAGGCCTGAATCATCCCTTTGCTCTGTGTTTCCATATTGTTTGTGTTAGTCATCCAGCAGTCACCTAGCAGCCATCTCAGATAACAGGTCAACTGTGGGGCTATGGAAGGGCTTGTGTTTGAGTACTCATGATTTTCCAGACTTTTATTGCAGTCATATTATTACAATTGTTCTATTTTGTTATTGGTTAATAGCTATTCATCTCTTAGTGTGCCTATTTTATACATTAAATTTTGTCATACATGTATATGTAGGAAAAACATCATACATACCAAGTTTGGTACCATCTACGGTTTTCAGGCATGCGACTAGGGGAACTTGGGCCCTATCCTTCAGGGATGGGTGCAGGGCATGCTGTGTTTGCTGAATCCTGGGATCTGTAGCTCTGATCCTTGTAAAGTACTCTGAATCAGCAGCCAGGATTACACCTCAAAGGAGGAGATGGAAAGAATCTTGGAGGAAAATGACTGATCCAAAACAAAAGATTTATAAATGTAGACATTTGGGAGTGCTCCAGTGAATTCATGTTTTTCTCAGTCTCTTACGGTAAGATTTGTTAGCTAACATGCAGAGCTTCTAACTAGCTTTTTGACACCTCACTATTAACTATAAAAAGACAGCTAAGGACCACTAGAGATTTAAGAAAGCTTTCTAATGTGGAAGACAAAGACAAAAGCAAACAGAGAAAAGGAACTTGTAAAAACTAGAGATAAGCAGCACGAAACAGAAGAAATGTTAAAAAATATTTATGATTTCAAAGAGATGAGGAATTTCTGATGGGAAAACTGATAAATTACCTTACATGGTTTCGAGGAATTTAAGAAGCATGTCTGGAAGTTTGTGGCTAAATTATAACAGTTATATAGGAGATTAGATAATACTTTCAAAGAAGAGGCAATGATTAATTTCAGCAAAAAAAAAATTGAACAAGAAGTGAGATTAAGATCAGTATGAGATCAGATTCAATTGTGAATAACTCTTACATAGAAATAATAATGTAAACTCTGACTATGGAACTACAAAATATGCTACACTGTGTAGCAAGGATGTGTGGAGAAGTGAGCATGTGTGTTTGTGTGTGTGTGCTCACGTGTGTATATGCGTGCACATGTGTGTGAGTGTGGGGGATGTTGTAGTACATCAAAATCCTTGTTTTCTATGGTGGGAGTCGAAATTATAAACTCAATGTAATACACCATATCAACAGAGCTAAAGACAAAAAACACATGATGATCTCAATGGATGTAGAAAAAGCTTTTAACAAAGTCCAACACTTATTCATGATAAAAACCCTGTGGAAAGTAGTAATAGATGGTCTTTACCTCAATATGATCAAAGCTATCTATGACAAACCAACAGCTAACATCATACTAAATGGACAAAAACTGAAAAATTTTACTTTTAAGTCAGGAACAAGACAAGGATGTCCACTGTCACCACTCCTATTCAACATAGTTCTAGAAGCATTAGTCAGAGCAATTAGAGAAGAGAGAGATACAAAAAGAATAAGGATAGGAAAGAAAGAAGTGAAATTATCCTTATTCACAGAAGACATGTTACTTTATATGGAATATACCAAAAACTGTACAAAAAGACTCTTAGAATTAATTAACAAATTCAGTAATGTAGCTGGATACAAAATTAACACTCAAAATAGCATTCCTATATACAAACAACAAACATACTGACAGAGAAATTAAGGAAACCATACCTTTCACAATAGCACACAAAACTTGAAATATTTGGGAATCAATCTAATGAAAGAAGTAAAAGAACTATGCAGTGAAAACTACAGTACTCTGAAAAAGGAGATCAAAGAGAATTTCAGAAAATGGAAAAATATTCCTTGCTCATAGATAGGAAGAACAAACATTGTGAAAATGAGCATACTCCCAAAATTGTTGTATAGATACAATGTAATTCTAACTAAAGTACCACTAGTATACCTCACAGATCTAGAGAAAACATTCTTAAAATTCATCCGGACCCAGAAGAGACCCAGAATAGCAAAAGCAATCCTGGCCAACAAAGACAAGTCAGGTGGCATCACAATCCCTGCCTTGAAATTGATAAAAAACAGAACTGAGGATCAATGGGACAGACTGGAAGATGTAGCCACATACACAAACACACTCAGCCACCTTATTTTTTGACAAAGGGGCCAAACAAGTTCACTGGAAGAAAGAGTCTCTTTAATAAATGGTGCTGGAAAAACTGGCTCACCACATGTTGAAGACTGAAACTAGACCTATGTCTATCACCATGCACCAAACTCAAGTCAAAACAGATCAACGATCTCAATATTAAAACAGAAACACTAAATCTAGTGGAAGAGAAAGTAGGTAAATATCTTGAATACATAGGATTAGGCAGAGTGTTCATGAACAAAAACCAAACTGCACGGGAAGTACTTCAAAGAATCAACCATTAGAATCTTATTGAAAATTTTTTCACATCTAAAGAAATCACCAGCAGAGTAAAAAGAAAACCCACAACTTGGGAAAAAATTTAAACTAATCATCCCTTGGACAAAAAAGACTTCTATCTAGAACATATAAATTTAAAAAATCAGCCCCCCCCAATTTAAAGATCCAGTCCAAAAATGGGCATCTGAGATGGATACCCACTTCTCAGATAAAGAAATACAAAGGGCAAATAAATACATGAAAAAGTGTTCAATATCATTGGTCATTCGAGAGATTCAAATTAAAGAACACTGAGATTCTATCTTACCCCAGAAAGAATGTCTATCATTAAGAAATCAACCAATGACAAGTGCTGGAGAGGCTGTGGAGAAAAGGGAACCCTTCTCTACTTTTGGTGGGAATATCTATTTTCTGGTGCAACCACTGTGGAGATTACTCTGGAGATACCTCAGTAAACTAGGATTAGAGGTCCTTTTCAATCCTTTTGGGTATTTTTCCAGAAGAACTAAAAACATCATATCACTGCGATATATGTGCATCCATGTTTATAGCAGTGCAATCTGTAATAGCTAAATTGTGGAAGCAACCCAAATGTCCATCAATTGAGGAATGGATAAAAAAACTGTGGTATTTTTATATAATGGAATATCACTGATCTCTAAAGAAAGATAAACTCAAGGATTTTATAGGTAAAGGATGCAACTAGAGATCATGCTCATAAGTGAAATAAATCAGACCTGCATGTGTAAATACCATATTGTCTCCCTAGTGTAAGAACCTGAAAGAGTAAATAAAATCTAAAAGGTACAATAGATATTGTGAAAGGGAAAGAAACTGCTAAAAAGTGAAGAACAACTGGGATGAAGGAAAAGAGAAAAGAAAGAAAGAAGGGGAAAATATGTGTGTGTGTGTGTGTGTGTATACACACACACACACACACACACACACACACACACACAAGATAGCTAAGATAATTGTACTACTAATTTCTGTTGCTTTAAGGAAAGAAAGAGTTAATGTTTAATTGTTTGATCAATATTACATGCCTATATTTGTTTCACTGAGTAACCAATTTGAAAATAACAATATGCAATATAGCAACCATTGTTAATTTCCTATCACCTTGTCTGAAATTCTGTATTACTTTTATTGTTTTTGTATTGTTTTATGTCTCTGTATTTGTTAATGTTTCCTGTTCTCTTTAAAATAAAAAAATATAAACTCAAGAAATAACAGCATTAAACTGGATCATCAGAAATTGCGAATCTTAATGACTTTTTTACTTATAAAAATGGCAACTTCTTATGATATTTAGAAATACCACAAAAAGTGGAGAGGGTGGAGGACAATATTTCTGTGTCTGGGAATGGAGGTGAAATGGACAGTTTTTGCTATAGCCTTGAAGAACTATTTATAATTTATATATATTTTCAACATATTTAATAAAAATTAAAATAAAAGGGTGAATGAGTGGCTTACTTCCCAATCACCTAGGTGGAAAGATGCAACTTTTCTATGAAGAATGGTTAATAGTGGTTATTGATCTTACTGTGCTCACTTTTTCTCCTTTAAGGATTTTTACTTTTAAAAATGACTATTCAGAGAGCTTACTCTGAAAAGACAAAAACAGTCTATTCTAATAGCTCATTTAGAACTTTAATTGAAAATGTGGTTGTGTCTTCTTCCAATTAAGCTAATTGAAGTGAAACTCTGATTGGGTCCTGGGAGAGGAGAAGTTCCCCAGCTGAGGCTCAGAGAGTAATGGCTGACTTGAAAGAGAGAGAAACAGAAGCAAGTGCTTAGGAAGACTGGTGAATCAACTCTAGAGAGATTTCAGTTATTTACTTAGTGACTGATGCATGCAGGGAAGCAGCCAACGTGGTTCTGAAACATAGGTAAGGGACTGGGGAACTAACCTGGGGTCTTAAAAAAAGTGTATGAACTATGTCTGGTATTCTAATTGCAACATTTTAAAGAAAGACACATGTACTGAAAAGTTTTATGGTATGTGCACAACTATTACAATTTATTACCCACCTTATTCTTTCCAGAACTTTCCATGTCAGTCAAATGGAAATGACCGCAGTTCCTTGATTATGCCTTTGCCTTTGCTTCTATCTTAAACTCAGGTGTGAATAACAGTCCTCTTGGAACTTGCTCAAAATGTAGATTTCCAAATTACCCCACCCTCACTTTCTACATATCTTTTTTTTTTTTTTTTTTTGGTACTGAGGGATTGAACCCAGAGCCTTCACACTGAATTACGTCTCCAACTTTAAAAAATTATTTTATTTCTTATTTTGAGGCAGAGTCTAGCTAAGTTGCTGTTATGGTTTGTGTCTGGATGGCTCCCTAAAGCCTCATGTGGTCATAGAGGTTGGGTGTTTGGAGGCAGCTGAATCTAGAGTTTGTGATTGGTTCACTGTCTAGTGCTGGGTTTGCGTCTGTGAGTGCTACCCCTGCCCTAGGGCGGGTAGCCCGCATACAACGTGAGAGGCTGGCTCTCCTCCATTTTCTCTTACAGTTGTTCCTCTGCCACACCACCCTGCTGTGGAGTCAGCTGATCAAGGACTGACACCTCTACAAACTGTGACCTAAGTAAATCTTTCCTTCCTTCCTTAATTTTGGGTGTCAAGTACTTTGCTCCAGCAATAAGAAAGGTAACTAAAACAGTTGCTAAATTGCTCAGATTGGGATTTAATCTGTAACCTCTTGCCTCAGCCTCCCAGAGTGCTGGGATTACAGGCGTGCACCACCACTCATGGCTTTCCATGTCTTTTAATATCTTGGGCACAATACACAGGATACCTGTGTGCTCTCACATGGCCTATATCCTAAAAGGCCTTTAAAAAAAGGCTTTGCAAGGTAAGGTGGTGCCTTCGTGTAGCTCAGCACAGTAGGAAGTTGAGGAAGGAGGATTGTAAACTGGAGCACAGAATGGGAAATTCAGTGATTTAGCAATAACTTGTCTGAAAAATTCAAAATAAAATAACTGGGGATGAAACTCAGTGTGAAGGCTCTGGATTCAATACTAGGGAAACAATGCTTCATAATATGAAAGGAGATTGCTAAAATAGAATTAACGAATGTCTAATGGAGTATATAACAACGATAATTAGCAAAGTTCAACTTAGTCACATTTTTAAGGTAAAATATGAGTGCAATTTAATATGTTTAGTAAAATACAGGTTGGACTTTTGAAGTTAACAATGGCTAAACCATGTGGTGTACAGAAAATATCCTTGATTTTTTTTCTGGAGTTGGGCCAAGGAATTTAGATCTTAGAGAAGCAGCCCAATGGTTATGCTGTTATCTTTTTTGTTTTTCTAGGCCCCACTCAGGGCATGTAGCTGAGATCAATCTGCCCCTCTACTTTCTTTAACTGATAGCCATCATTTGAATCTTTTTATTTTTGTGAACTTCTTCTAAGCTAGATAAGTCTTTGGATTTAAGGGGAACTGAACCATCTAGCTTGAACATATCTATTGTTTTCAGTACAGATTATTTATTAAATCTGTATTAAGTTGTGATTCAATCTTTTTAACTGAAGAATTTGTCATATAAATGTAGAGAAGAGTGAGAAAATACTGTGTCATGTTCTCGGAATAAAGAAAAAATATATTTTACAGATAAAGTAGGCAGTAAAGTCACAGAAGAGATGTTCAGAAATCAATGATTAGGTCAATCCTTAGCATATTACTTAATATGTTTTAGTATTATAAATGAATACTTTTGTATATCTGAAGCAGTCAAACATAAGACAAATTATTATAAATTACTATTGTTGAAAACAGTGACATTCTAGGATAACTTTCATGTCTTTCTGATTCTCTGCCAGGGTTTTAAGTCAGGGCAGAATCAGGTGTCTTTCTTAAGCTTTTGATCTTGACCTTATGAGAATGAGAAATAAAGACAATAACATAAAAATTGTGATCAATAAACTTCTGTCACCTCATTTTGTGGTGGATCGGAGGGCAGACAGGGAGGGTGAAAGACAGGGAATTACCATACTTTTCTGGAATCCATCTATTTCTCCTAACACCCTTGGCAGATCAGCTTTAAGCTTTGACTGTGTCTCATCTTCCTCCCCCCTCTAACTCTTAACATTTTCTTAGCGCTTCAGAATTTAGCTTTAATATACGTGAAGATTATGGAAGGAAACTCAAAATGGCTAAAGTTGAGTTTGGGCTGCTCAAAAGAATCAAGATTCAAAGCAAATTATGTCCATTTTCAGAAAACTACTTTTCATAGTTTATAATCAAATATTCATAGCCGTCATTCTGCCACACATGCCCCACCCCAGCTGAGAAATTGGGTTTTCTGGGCATATAGCAGACACCAAACTATTGGGATGGAGTAGTGAACTTGGTGGGTTCTGCTGATCAGAGCAAACATCCCTTCTTCCTATATATGGTTGTCAATTTTGATCACTGTGACAAAATACCTGAGGTAATCAGTTTAATAAGGGAAAAGACTTATATTAGCTCATAGTTTTAAACCTTTTATTTCACAGTCACTTGGCCTTCTTGTGCTGAGCCTGTGGAGGTGCAGTATCTCATGGTGGGAGCACATGGTGGAGGGGTTCTCAGTATAGCAATGGGGAAAAAAAGGGAGAGAGAGGAATGGGTTTGGTGCTAATACTCTCACCAAGGGCATACCCCAAGGAGCTAACTTCTTTCCACCGGATGTGGCCGCTGCAAGAGGTTCTACCATCTCTTGATGGTGCTATGAACTTAGAACCAAGACTTCAAAACAGGGGTCTTTGGAGGACAGTTCATATCCAAATTATAACAACATCATCTCCTTCATCACAGAATGTGAATTGCTTAAGCAGAGACAGGAAGTCCTGGCTCCTTGACCCTGTGTCCTATTGTGGGCATAGTTACCCATGGGGCCCACTACAGTCTGATGTTTCAAATATCAATATTGTTAAGATTATTCTTATGTAAATAATTAGAGATTTTGTGGTCTTGGATGGAATTTGATATTTCTTGAGGATGGTTTTCCTTAGCAACACTATTCTAATTTTACAGTAAGAATGAGTTGGATAATTGGGGTTAACAGAATTTTTCTTTTCAGGCTTTTCTCCTACCACAGCTTTGGACTGATCTCAAGGAGAGGTCTGCAGCCTACAATACAACCAGCACCATCATCTGAACTTGTGTAAAGGAAAAAAAAATTTTTTTTCCCCAGTAAATATTTGCTCAAGTGGGTGGGATTGGAAATGCATGCAAAGGAGAAAATGGGGGTTCTATGGCAGGATTGCAGAGCATGCCTTGAAAGGATCGTGTGTAATTAGAATCCTTGTGATGGGGAACTATGTGGAAATGATCCTTTTGTTCATGAAATGGAAATTATATAGCCTACTGCACAGAGATTTTGTGAAAGTTATATTAAGCAATACATATGGTAGTTATTTCTAAAGTGCTATATAAAAGTAAGGTATTATTATCAGATACCTAAGCAAAGTTAAAAGCTTTAGTAAAACTTATCCTTTACCTACCATACAGAATTTTTAAACCAATGTGCAAACAAGACATGTTCACCTTTCAAAGTTAAGTTTTGAGACTAAACGGCTCAGGAAACAATAAAGATGGTCTAATATGTCAAGGGAGGCATTTTTAAAAAGGAATAAGTATATTAGAGAGCAAAGTAGGAGACAATCTACGTCCTTTAAAAAGCCATCTCTATTCATAGCATATTTGGAAAAGTATTGGATTTGGGAATATGAAACCTAGAAAAATGCTCTAAAGAATCAGGATGTTTCAGTACAAAACCTTTAGTCAGATAAAACTGATTAACAATGGGATATTAGCCCAGTGTGGCTGGAGCATGCTTGTAATCCCAGCACTCTGGGAGACTGAGGCAGGAAGGTCACAAGCTTGATCACAGCCTTAGTAATTTAGTGACCTAACAAGACCCTGTTTTTTTCTTTCAAGAAAAGAAAAATAAACACTAAAAACAATAATATAAAATTTCAAAACAAGATTGTAGGAAAATAACAGTGGTTAGTACATTGTGTATTGTCATCTTCAAAGTAGTTGCTCATAAGATATAGGCATGAAAAATTGATCAAATGATATAGCAATATAGGCATAAATCTTTCCTTTCAATGAGCTAGTAACAATTAGTAGTATAACTATCTTAACCCTCTGGTGTATATATGTATATATATATATTTCCTTTTACCTTCCTTCTTTTCTCCAAAGACTCTGTTTTAAAATAAATAATAAATAATAATTTAAAAAGTGCTGGGGATGTGGCTCAATGTGAAGGCCCTGGGACCAATCCCCAGGACTTAAAAGGAAAAAAAAGTCATTCAGTCACGGCAGCTCTTGATGGAAGGGAAAGGGTCTGTTGAAAGCAGATTATGTGTGTTTTGTTTATTTGTATAGCTCTATCACAATGGCCTATGCCTCAGGAATAGGTTCTTAGATGCGTTTTGCTGAATGAATGTAAAATTCCAGAAATGCTACTGACGGCAGATACCGCAACCATACTAAACTTAATATCTGAATTAGACAAACAAAGAGATGTATGCTTGCTGATGTAGACTTACAAAATAAAGACTGAGCTAATTATAACAGCAGGGTAAGCCCTTTGGCTTCATTAATTATTGCAAACTTTTGACAATCCCTAGGTCAGATGGCTTTTCCCAAATGTCAGTTATGAGTAGTCAATAAATCTTAAAATGAAAGAAAACAAATTTTTGGTTTGAGAACTCCATCTCTTAGGTTCAGGATGGCACATAGATTAAAATTAGTGTTGCTGGCTGCTTGGAGTATTCTAAGGTTATGAGTAGGCTATTCATGAAAGAATGCAGCAATTGATTAGCAATGTCTGTCATGGGTAGTGCAGTCTGGGTTGGTGGAGCAGCATTGATTAAAAGGATTAGCTTGAAAACAAGATTGAATTTTTAAAGACTTCCCACTTTCTCTTCTGATAACCCTCATCATTATTATGAGCTGTGGTTTATGATGATGACTGAAATGTGGGGGGAATTTATAAAAGATATTGCAAGGTTTACAGAAGCTCTTAGTACTCAACAGATATAGCTGTACTCATTTCCACTTGATCCACTTCCCAATTAGTTTGGGGCCATGTGGCAGAGTTCTTTCTCCCTGCCATGGTTACCTTGGAGGCAGTGTGCTTCTCATGGCATCTCTACAGGAGGGAGAAAGGGCTACAGCTGTGCTGAACTTCCTCTGAGTAAGAAATCAACTTGATGGATATTTTGGAGTTTTGTCTGTAGTGACTGCCAGGGTTAACTACTCTTTTGCATACTAATAAGTATAATTGGAGGTGGCTTGTTATGGAATTTGGAAAGAGCTCACTCTAAACATTTACCAGGATTCTGCTTTCTGAACTGGGTCCTTGAAAAGTCACATTACACTTTCAGCCTATGCTGCCATTAGGTCAGAAAAGTTTCCTAGACTACAGACTCTGCTGGCTGTATCTATGCCTTAGGGTGCCACAGCTCTGGGGGTGCTGCAGAGTTACAGTCCCATGGAATAGAGTTGAGAATAGCTCTGCTTTACATTCTAGTGTACAATATACACAACCTTTAAAAAGTCTATTTCTAATAACCATTCCCTAATGTGGGCTTCTGTTTCTAAGTTAACTCTAAACCAAATGACAACAAAACCACAAAACAAATTAGCTTCTGCAGCATGCCTGGCTTCTAATGCCATGTGACTTTCACAAGCTTAGTTCCTTCCAGAGGCCTCAACTGAGGCCAGTTGTATTGCTTTGATGTCCCTCTCTTTCCTCGTTGTTTTTTTTAATTCTTTTTGTTTTTAGCACAATTCTAGTGATTCCTGAACCTCTCTCATATTCTCATCTGGGCAGAAACTATTTCGTTTTTTTCTTTTCTTTCTTTCTTTCTTTCTTTCTTTCTTTCTTTCTTTCTTTGTTTTTAAAGGCATGGTCTCGCTGTGTATTCCAGGCTGGTCTTGAACATACTATGTAGCCCAGGATGCCTTAAACTCATGCGACCCTCCTGCCTCAGCCTCTATAGTCCTACCCAGGATTACAGGCACATGCCACTATTCATGGTAACAATTTCTTTTTCTGATGAACACCTTCCTTGGTATCTCTCTTCAAATATCTCCACAGCATCTTTTAATATGTACCATAGTTAAGTCTTCCTCCTGGACCATTGCCTTCCAGAGAAAAAAGAAAATATACCAATATACCAGCTAATACATGCAGAACAAATGAATGATAATCTCCTTTCAAAGTTATTAATTCTTCCATTGAAAAATTATGAAATGGCCTCTAGAAATAGGAGGCAGCTTAAAAAACAACAAACATGTGAAGTATTATAGTTCTGAATGTGTTAAAGCATTTTATTTACTCCGAGTATCACACCATTGGAAGGATTTATTCTTCGTTTCCTCTGATCTGGCTCTTGCTTTTCTTTCTTAAAATTAGAAATCCACAGACAATTGTTTTTATGGGAGTGAAATAAAGGATGGAGATTTGGGAGAAGCAAAAATATAGAACTGTCTCCTTTTTAAAACCTAAAGTAATTACCATGAGGATAAATAGCTTCCTTCTTAATACAGCAATACCATAAATAACAACAGAGTTCTTCATGTCCCAGCAGGACGAAGTGTGTAGGAAAGTATCACTGTTATATATTGCTGGTTGGGAGAAACGATTATTTACAGGTTAATTATTGTATAACAAGTCAGTTTTAGGTGCTGAGAGGTTAAAATAGCAGATTCAGAAAGATAAAGTATGTCAGCAGGTACATTAAAAATCTGTATTACAAACAATTGTCTGAGAGAATTGAAAAAAGCAAGTTAGAAAAAAACCCAGTTTATTAAGTAATATCATATAAATAACTTGTTACAAAAATCAGTTTGCAAAAGGCATATTTACTCTTTGTGAGAAATCATCTTTTAAATTGCATTCTTTTCAAATTTATAAGTCTGACAAAACAAAACAAAATAAACTAAGCCATTTCAAGGAGTGCGTATTTGCCACTGGACTACAACAAAAAGGCCTGGCCACACTGAGCTACAAGGTAATTGTTTCAATCCCATTCTTCGCATACAGAAAACTTTCCCAGGTACACTGTGAAGTTATGAAAATCTCCATAACTAGAAATGTGGATGGCAACTGAGCAGGGGTTGTTTCTCTTGGGTTTTCTTGTTGCTGAGGACATGAACAATACCATGAAAAACAACATGAACAGAGCACTCCAGCTGTAAATCTTCAAGGGTGGCAACAGTTTCAATTTATACTTGGAAGTATTTTTTAATTAAATACAATCAATACCAAAGAGCTTTTATTTTCTTGGTTGAAAGTCACAAGTCACAGTAGGAGAAGGCCAACTTGCCTTAGCTTGGCATTACTAAAGACGCACATAGCATTTATTATAAGGCCTGTGTTGATGTAGTTTACTCTCAAAGCTATGAAATAATCGCCAACAGTATAGTGGGTTTGAAGTGTTCCTGTGTTTTCTTCTGAGCAGATCTGTTTTACATTTGCTACACAGCATTCCCCTTGAATGCCTAGTAATTCTATACATTTGATTCTTTAATAAACACTAAACTAATAGATCATAGAAAACTAAAAGCTTGTAGAAGGTGCCTCCAGATATATTTACATAGTCTAGTCTCACAAGAAAGAGCAAGATCTCATTATAGTGGAATGCTTTTTCTGCAATGCTGGGTCCATGCCTCATTTGTCAAATTAACCCCATTTGAGGAGAAATTTGAGTTTGTGGTCCATGGGTTTAAAAAAAAATGGAATTAAGCAACTTGTAAAAGCTCTTTTAAAATTAATCTAATAACCCAGTGGCTCTTCGGCTAAGTGCCTCTGTCCTGTCTGAAATATAGTGGGTAATAGCCTTTGTTTCCATTTGACCTCCTTTCTGCACTTTCATTTGCTGGCTCTGTCGGGCTAACGTTCTCCCCAAATTAAAAAATGAAAATGCATCATAAATAAGGTATTACAAAATAAGGAGTAGATTACGGATTGTCTCAGCAATGCTTAAATTAAATCGATGATGCAGAGACCATGAACTTCTAGCTTTAAAGTGAGCTATTTCTTTATTAACAAGTGTGTGAGTCAATGTACTTGCTTTCTAAGAGGGTATTGAGCTCTGCATGCAATGTGGTCGGGGTCTGGTATTTTTAGTACAGAATTATCCCTTTAGAAAATTATTCCATAAAGATGCCAAAGAGAGATTAAAAATGCTGCAAGTGTAGTAGTCACTGAACTTCTGAGGAGACCGTAATGCAATTCCGTATTCTGTAGAAAAGAAAGCTGTTCGTCAAAGCTTAGGAAACAGTTCATCTTCCTCAAGATCCACACGCCAAATGTTAATCTTTCTACTCTCACAACCTGATGAGGAAGGTTAGGTTGCAGTGCTAATTTAAACACAGCAGACTGCTTGGATTTTGAGTCCCTTGTCACAATGTCATATTTCAAAAAAGATTTCATCTAGATAAAACATAAAAATTAAATTCACACTAAAATGATCCTTTTCAGAAGATGTCTTTCAAAAATAGTGGGGATCATGACTTTTTAGACTGTTCTTCCAAAGTAATTACACCACTTCAAAACTAGAGACAAGGATAAAACAGCTTATTTGGTGAATCTGTTCCCGGGGAAAATGAATTTAGCTGATAAGAATAAGTACCTGATTTAAAAATTCAGTCTGTGCCCAGGAACCAACTTCATTCTTTCCTTTCTGCTGCATATTTTTATGTGTTAAGAAGGACAGAATCTCAGAATGTCCAGTTGGTAGGTTATATATCATTATCCAAGAGGAAATATCCATTCCAGGGCAAAGTATTTGATGGAAGATATTGTGCAACAATTCAGGGCATCCAAAATTTATGTACTTAGAAGTAAGGCAATAGAAACATTACAAAGTTATTTTAGATCCCCAAAATTTGGATGCTTCTAAGATATGGATCCAATTTTTAAGAACTTCTTGCACAACTTTTTAGGAGCTGAAAATGAAAACTAAGCCACATATTTTTGTACTGAGTTAAACTGAATCACCAGCTTTGCTCCTTCTAAAAATGGAGTAATTTTGTAGCTGCACCTTCCCTTATGCACCGACTATAAAACCAGGGATGTTCCAAAAGAAACATATATTTACCGTGCCCAGACTTCCTTTAGGATTTTATGAAATGGTCTTTATTTCTTTCCTATTTGATTTATTTACTTATTTGGAGACATATAGTGGGCACAGAATGAAGGGCTTTATACTTAGGCGCCATGTTTTTAAAGTCATAGCTTATTCTAGGGTGTATCTTAGTGGTTTAATGAAATAGCTCCCCTTGCATAGAAGGCCAAAGAGTCAAGAAACCTTCAATACCCTTGAAATGATTCTGTACACAGAAGAAACCTACTTTTCTTTGATAATTTTTTCTTTTCTGTGACTTAAAACAGATATTAAAAATTTTACTTCTCCTTTTCTTCAACCTTCTCATTGTCCATATCTAAAATCAAGACACAATGTGAAAATCGAACTTAAAACTAACTTTCTTATGTTGACCCAGGACCTAGAACTTTAGAAAATCTGCACATGCGGTAGTATTAGAGCTGAATTTTGGTGGAAGGGAGGTGAGGATGGGCGGGGGAATCATGGAACTATTGTTTTTAATATTTGCATGATGTCATAGAATCTTATAGAAAAAGTCCCACCAACTTGATACTTACAGGAACAGTACAAAATACTTAGCTCTAGGCTCAGAGTACCTAATTTTCTATAGATGTATTTTATCATAGCTTTTGCCCTAAGCAGTTAACCAATTATTCAATAGTTATATCCAACTGTTCTTGACACAAAATGCCATGTTCAGGATGGTATACAATACCCTGCTACTCATATCTCCAAAGTTTCACTGTAGAACTACTTACTTTCACTTAGAAGGAAGAAGTCAATTTTACCCTGAAACACTGGAAATTGCTTGCATCAACTCTCAGAAATTCCACTTATCACCAAAAGTTCATTAGTATGATTTTTGATAATACTTGTCTTTTGATGGGACTATCTTTCTTGCCTCAACCTTTTAATTGATGTGATATGTAAAGATAGAGCACTCTTTAATTTCACCATAAATTTTGTGATTAGGGTGCTGTTCTATTGCTACAGATATCTAGTTCTTATTAATTTTACTAAGCTATCTTTTTAAATATTTACTTGTGACTATAATACATACTGACTCATTGCTGTGAAGCCCTCTTGTAACGCTTTGTTGCATTCCTCTGTGTGTGTGTGTGTGTGTGTGTGTGTGTGTGTGTGTGTCTGAAGAGCTAGGAAAAGAAAACCCTAAAAATTGAAAATAGCCCAGGCATGAAGCAGATACTAACATTGTTAGTATACAGGACAGTCCACTACAACATAGGAAATCATTCAGGGGACAGAAGGAACAATACAGTTGTAAAAATTTTCACTCTAACTCAAATTCCCCATTTCTCTTGTTTTAAAGGTGCTACCTTTATGTCCTATGTAAGATGCCCATTTTAAAACTTAACTAAATAACAGTGTGTCTCCAAACAGAAAAATATGTGGTGAGATGACATTATCCCCAAATGGAAATGACACTAGATTACCTCTAGAAAATAAACACTCATTGAAAATAAATCCCTAAGTTTAATAAGTGAAGTCAACATATTCTTAAGATATATATGTACATAGAGCCTATTTTTAAAGTTTTCAAATGAGAATGTTTCATTACAGTACTTTGGAAATTTCTGGTGACTGCACAATGTAAGATTCTAATGATAAAAGTCATTAGAACAGCCATATATAGTAAATGATTTGAACCTGCCAGAAGGATCAGTTCAGTTCAGTTGGGTCCCCTGGATAATAAGTGACTACAATGCTAATTGCATAATTAGAGAAATAATGATTGGATGGGTTTTATATTACTTTTCTGTCATAGTTTGAGACTATTACTTATCATTAGTTCAGAGACAAGGATGGTAGGCTTGCCATCCTTTTGCCATGGAAACAAAGTTATACACTGAAAAATGTTAATACTTTTCGAGGTCAACTATCATTTTAATTATAATTTTAAACACTCATGTTGAAGGAAATCCAAGTTGTATCTTTGTATCCATCTTCCAGTCATGGAATATGTATGTTTCTACTGTGATTTCACCGTTCATCTAGATCTGTTTGTTGTATATGTGTACAGGTGTTCTGGATGTGAGGGGCACAGGATTAAGTTCAAAGGTGGCTGTCACTACACTCTTCCTTGAACTCCAGGAGTAGAATTTGAACTTTAGTTAACCGATCTTTACTAAGTCAAGTTAATTGTGCAGGAAGTTTCTGAGGGATGAGAATTATTGTACTTCACTCTGCTGCTTTCAGGTACAGTAGGATAATACTGACAGCTACATACAAGGAATTAACATTTGTCCCAGAAAAAAAATCTTCCAAGAACTTTTAAACAATTAGACTATTGGTCATTTAGCCTACTGATAGTTGAAAGAATTTCAAAAGAGCTGTGATACAGTTGGTGGCCAAAACTTCACAATATGCTAAATATTTCCTTTGTTTGCACTATTAGCCATTATCTATTTCCCTTTATATGGTGCAAAGGCAATCTTTTGCATGCCCTAAACCTAACACCTTTTGTTATTGGCAAGGAATGATGTCTTAAGTTTTTGCTATTGTTATCTATGACTGTTAAAATGTAATATGCTTTTATTCTTTAAGAGAAAAAGAATCTGAAAGCATTTGTGGATTTGATGTTTTGAGTACCTGCTGCCAGAAAAAGTCCTTAGAGCACAAACAAGACTGGCTGAATGTCATTCTAAATTTTTGTGACAGAAATACACACCCTTACAACCCTTATGTAGTTTATGATCATCTTGTGAGTTGATGAACAGAAACAACTTCCCAGTTGTTCCTTATTTTTTTTAAACTAAAACTGTATCTTTGTCATTAAAGCACAATCCTTTATCTCAAAAGCATGTGAAATGTACAGTTAGGGCAGTCAGCTGACCTGAGGCAGTGTAAAACGCCAGGTCATCGGTAACTAGCCTCGTTCCAAACCCTCCCTCAGAGAAAAAGCGAAAATACAGTTCCCTGTCTGCTCCTCCAGCACCTGCCTACTGGGCTGACTTGGTTGACTGGATGCACTAAAAAATAAAAATTTGCCTCTTGGAAGCTCATAAAAGTGTACTAGAAAACAGTCTCTAACGTTGGATCCACATGGACTGCAGCCATTGGCTTTTGGAACGGGTACAACAGAGAACCCTTTACAGAATAGTGGATAAATAGGAAGAAATAGCCACTTCACATATTTCAGTGTCATACTGGGGAATGAAAAAGGCAACCGATTAGGAGTCTTTGTCGCTGTCCACCCCTCCGTACATATCCGCCAGCTTTTTGAATCGAGGGCCCCAGTCACTAAGGTAATCATAGTCTTGATCGCCATCCGTGGTCACAGACTCTAGAGAACTCAGGGAATTGGCCACCGAGCCGGTGCCTTCATAGGCATAGGTGGCCAAGGAGTCGTACGGCGGGGCAGTGGGGTCCGTGTCATTTTCCTTTAACCTTTGGTTAATGAAATCTCTGACATCGGTGTTGTCGCGAGCTGTTGGAGTCCGTCGGGGTAGAAAAAGAGCTTCAGGCACAATGTCCCTGCGTAATTTGTTGTCCTCTATGGCTTCAGGATTCCTCAGGGTGCCAATATCAAAGGCCTGGGTGTCTTCCTCTCCACCACCTTCGTCGTTGTAACTGACAATGTTATCTCTGATGTCCTCTTTGGAAATGATCAAGGGCTCTTTCTTTCGCTGCCGCCTCAGAGCTGCAAACAGCACCACTGTCACTGGAAGCAGACAATAAAATAGAAGGAGAAGGGACAGTTAATTTGCTGCCCAATTAGTGCTGGGAAGAAACACCATACTCCAGTGTGAAGTTTTGAAACTGCTTGAGGAAATGCACAGTCAACTTTTTACTTCTGTAAGGTGCATTTACCTCTAGCCATCTTCAAACCAGGATCCAAACAATGGAGTAAACTTGTGAAAGAAGATTATAATTGAAATACATACACTTAAGGACAAACACCATCATATTTTGTCAGTAGGCTTTTTTTGGCTTTGAAATGGCACACTAGTCTCATGGGAAGGAAAACTAACATAATAAAAAAGCTCAGCCACTGAGAAAATACTGCACTAAGAGTGCAAATTATGCCAGACACCTGAAATGCTCCGAAACTGGTTCTCAGGACAAGGCTGGCACCTTGGAGATGTGTGGAAAGGTTTGCATAACTCCACATCTAAAATAACTTTTGCACTATGCATTATTTTTTCTTTTCCTTGAAAAGGTGTAAAATTAATTTAAAAACCCCAAGTAGAGATGTGAATGTTTGCATACAAAATTTTGCTCCATATAAAGAAGTATCACCACAGATAATACCTTCAGAGGCTGAGATTCAGAAAGCCAAAACCAGCCAGTTTAAATGGGGGTGTATAATAGTACACATTCCATATTATTCTGCCTGAACTAAATAAAACAAGCACATCTAAATGAGAATTCTTTATTTTTCAAAGGTACTTATTCTCTAGTTTGATCCTCAGAATGTCTGCTTTTTTCCTTCTAACCCAAATTAGAGGCAAAGCAAGAATTGAGTTTAAATGGCTCCTGATCTTTCTTCACAGCTGGCTGCATAGAACCAAGTAGGCACCTGGAGGGAGACACATCTATCTACAAATGGACCTATGGGTGGGAAAGACACACATAGCAACAGCTCCTGGGGAAAATAGCCATCCTAGGCAGAAAGCACATTACTAAGCTAGGTTTCTCCAGAGGAGCTTATTACAGGATGTACCAGTAATGTGTTTTTACCATCTCACCTATAACACAGCCCAGTTCTTTAAGTCATGAAAATTTAAATTTTGTAGCAAGATTTACAGAGCAATGGCTTTTTAGTGGGTAAGTACATCTATCTGTATAATAATGGATGCCTGGCTACCCACATGTCTATATAATTTTTGACATTAATAGTATTAATAACTGTACACTGAAAGCATCTCTGTACCAGTGACTGTGCTAGATGCCTTCCAGACTGAATCTCAATGAATTATCGTAATAACCCTATGAAGAAAGTATTATTATAACTCCATTTTACATAAGGGAAAATTAAGGCATAGAAATGTCACATGGAAAAGCCATTCAATTCCAGGTTAGACTAAGAAGCCCCCATTCTTAACTGCCATACTTGAAAAGTATTTAGGTTACTGTCTATTGCCAAAAGAAATACAATTTTGCCATTTCAAGCAAATGGTTGTGGCTGTTCATAATCTCTGTTGCTGCCAGGGAGCATCCTGATGCCACATGTGTCACAAAATCCAGGGTATCCATCTACTCTTTCAATAAATACTTGTGTGCAGTGCTTGCTATGTGCCAGGCATGGTTCTAGGTCCTATCAGAGAAAGAGCTGCAGAAAGAGCCCTGCTCTTATAGAGCTGGCAGGGTGCAGGGAATGGTGGATGGAGACAGATAATCAACAGTGTGTACAATAGAAGGGGAACTATGAGAAAGTGGTAACTGTGATGTAAAAAAGGGACAGTGAAGCAGGAATGGAAGGGTGCAGAGCTCTCCACATGCTTCTTTCCACATGTCCATGTTTTGTGAGGGGTGGTTGCATCACTTAAGCACAGATACGAGGGCTATCCAAGGAGTTATCTAAAGAGCAAAGAGCTACAGGAAAGACCTTCAGGGTGGGTCCACTCACACTGCAGGAGCCACAGCCAGAAGACCCGGTGGCTGGACTACAAGGAGAGAAGGAGGGGAGTAGAGAAGGCCTGTCCCCCTGGAAGCCTTGGCGGCTTCCGTACCTCTGTTGCCTTTACCTTGGTGGGTGGGAGAGGCATGGGTGGAGACCCGCAGGGACTGGGCTGAGGAATGACCACTATCTCTCCTTTAGGCTGGTTTCTGTGTGACCATGACATAGATTTGCAAGACAGGGTTGTAAATAAGGACAGCCTTTGGGATGAGGAAACAGAGCCAAGCCCATTGTCTCTCAAAGAACTGAACTCTACTGTGTACAAATTCTTTCATTCATTTAAGGCAAGCAGGTGTCTACCGCTTTTCAATTCTTCTCCGGCTTAAGGCACTCATATCTCTCATTTTCAGTCCTATGCACATATGGACGGACAACTATCTAGAAGAGTGAAGGCATATTCAAAAATTCAAAGGCGTTTACTTATAGCTTAATTCTGCTACAGATAAAACTACCTATGTCTCATTTGCTGTGATCATATCTTAACAGAATTTATAGTTTTCCAGAAGTGAGGTGTTTCTGAAAGTTACCTTTTATAGATTTCTAAGCATGTGCAAAGAATTCTAAAACAGTGATATACCTCAAGGAGCCCTTGTTAGGGACGAGCCTCCCTTTCCCCTACCCACTTGGGGCCAGCAGATAGTAACAAAGCTTTTTCAGGGGAGGGGTCATTGAGGAAATTTGTGCTCAAATCTTATTATAAATGTAGAATATTGGCAGATCTAGGTTAATTTAAATGGTGTGACATTTCTCAGCCTTTTTTTTTTTTTTTTTTTGCACTGGGAATTGAACTCAGGACCTTGTGCTTGCCAGGCAGGCACTGTGCCACTGAGCTATATCCCTGGCCCTCTTAGACTGTTTTTAATCTGTAAAAGAGAAGGAATAATACAGTTCTTAGTGCTGTCACTGGGAATTAGTTAATACATATGAAAGTTTTGTGACCTCTAAAGTGCCATAGAGACATGAGATTCAGTTATTTGGATGCTTCTATTGTTTTATTTTTGTAAAAAACAAGTTCCATATGATCCATTTGTATATTTAGTATTTGGTACTGGTGCTGGGGATTGAGCTAATCCAGATTTCTTTTTTTTTTTTTTTTTATTTTAGAAACATAAAAGTAC
>PVLD010017926.1:0-40411 GCA_004027595.1 Dinomys branickii | reverse complement strand
CATTCCATGGAAACACTAATAAAAATGAAAAAAAAAGTGTTTTTTTGAGACAGGGCCTTGCTGTATAGTCCAGGCTGGCTTTGAACTGACTGTAGCCCAGGCTGACCCCAAACTTAGGGAGATATAGGGGAAATAAATTCCCAAACTGTTAAAAAAAAAAAAAAAGAAAAAGAAAACAGTACAAAAAAAGAACAATAGCAAAACACAAAGAAAACAAAGCAAGGACATTAAAAATGATACGGTTTCAAACCAAATGATAGGGATTAACAGTGGTTGTTATTACATACTGTTATCTTCAATGAAGTTGCTCAGATTACCAGATGTAAGAATAGAAGATTGATCAAATCATTCAAGGGAATAAGAAAATAATAATTTAAGAGAACATTAGAGACAGTACATAGTTTCACTAGACAGGATTGTAGGAATTCACCAATGGTTGTTATATTGCAAATTATTGTCTTCAGACCCCCAAACTTTAAAATCTCAATCCAAAAATGGGCATCTGAGATGAACACACATTTCTCAGGTGAGGAAATACTAATGATGAATAATATATGAAAAAATGTTCAACTTCATTAGTCATTTGAAAAATGCAAATTAAAACAACACTGAGATTTCATCTCACCCCACAAAGAACAGCTGTCATCAGGAAATCAACCAATGACAAATGCTGGAGGGGCTGTGGGGTAAAAAGAACACTTCTCCACTGCTGATGGGAGAGTTAATTGGTCAAACCACCGTGGAAATCAGTTTGAAGGAAACTTTTTGAGGCAATGGGTATGTTCCTTATTTTGCTTGTGAGGATGGTATCACAGATGTGTGTGTAGTATGTGTCTGGGCTCACTCAACTGTAAACATTAAACATGTGCATATTTCTTCTGTAAATTATAACTTAATAAAGTTTTTTAAATACTCTGTTGGTGATTGTTAGAATCTATGAATATATTTTTGTTCTGATTTGCAGAGTTTAGAATATCTCAGAACAACTTACTTTGTTTCCTCTCACACCTTGGTTCTGTAGTCTCAACTTGTGGCTCCCAATTAAAGAAAAGAACAGATTTTAAGCAGAACACTCAGCTTATCCAAATTGTGTTTAGTCTTAAAACTATACCTAGCGTAGGTGACAAAAAGTACATCAGAGAGACTGACTGCTGATTCTTTGTTTTTCTGCAGTGTGGACCAGGTTGCTCCATGGGGTTCCTCTGTGATGACTGTGCTAAGAGAAAAACATTAATCACATGTCAGAAGGGACAAACCAGTGCTCTAAGAAGGACTGGAACACAAGTGCCATTTTTGAAGTTCTATTATACTCACACTTCGATCGTTAATTGTGAAATAGAATATAAGCAGTTAGGAGCTGCGAAAATATTAACACTTCTATGGAAACAGAAATCCAGGCACTCTATTACCCTCATGACTAGCTCTGGGATTTCATAATTTAGTCTTTCAGTTTGATTTATTTAGACTCTAAGCAAACTTTCAAAGTGAGTTTGAAGGCCGCTTTGTACCTGCATTTGGAATATGAATGCATTGCATTTCCCAAGGCAATTTGGTCCTGGGGTTTTGGCACTTCAGCATTTTGGCTCAGAAGCAGGAATTCTGAGAACTTCTCTAGAGCATCCTTACTCATTAACTGTAAGAAGTACCTCAGACATTTCCTTCAGCGGTGTGAATATTCAACGAGGGAGAGAGAGAGGTGGAAAGATGTTATAGTTAGGAATGAAACTGTTTTAGTCACAACATACTAATTCCTCTCAATCCATTCTCTTTGGGACTACAAATAGAAACTTCTTTATGTCCCACCAAAGCCACTAGTGAGTTCTTAATATTTTCTTATTGATCAAGATGAGTGGGAAGATCCACTTCTTCCACACTAAAGAATACTCTTTCACTCCCTAAGAGTTCCTTTGGTATTGAGGAAATTCAGACATAGCATAATCCTGAGATTGAATATGTTGGGAATTCTCAGGATAATTGGAGTTGAACAAGCCAAAAAAGATTAACTCATTTTTATGGAGCATGATTAGTAAATCAAGAGAGAGAATGAATGTAGATGAAATAGAGATTCAAAGATATCAGTTTGTTCTGTGACACAGAATAATCTTTGCTTCTGGCAGAGGAAGGGAGAAAGTGTCTGTTAACCTCATGGAAGATGTGTCTAATATAGAGGAGTGAGAGAAGGAAAAGAAGGTGAGGAGGAGACAAGAGAAGGAGAAGGAAAGAGAAAGAGTTTTGTTAAAAAAGTAGAGCATCCAGGTTTAAAAGCATGGGAGTAATTTTGATATGTCCAGTTTGAGCACTTGAGAACGACAAATTATTATTAATTGATTATCTGCCAAATAGGCTGCCAGATAGAGGCCAAAATGAGGCAGAGCTTTTTATCACTGTAAAGATAGAACACACAAGCTGATTGAATAAAAAGAAATAAATAGTATATCAACAGTACAGAAAAGAACTTCACAGCCCTTCCCCATATGTTTACACAAGTGGACAACCAGGGTACTTTTCTCTGAAGTTCCTAGTATTAAGGAACAATATAGGCTACTTGCAGGCCCATCAATCATATCTGAGGTAAAATCATTCTTTCCAGTGTTGACACAAACAGGCAACAACAGAGGAGTGTCTGGACGGAAGTACATAATACATCTAAAACGTTCAGAGAGGGAATTTGTCACTTCTAGCCCCTTCAACCCTGAAGACAGAGCTCTCTGCTTTGCTATGTGTGTTGTTGGGACAGTGATCTGTAATTAGAATGGATCCTGGGGCAGCAGTTTTTCTCTGCATCTTTTTAACAAGGTTCTTTGGTGCTCATCTCCCTTCTCCCTTGACGTGATGCCCAAGTTGCCAGCATCCCTGGCCACTGGTGATTTCCTAGAGTCCTCTGCTAAATGTGTACAACCAGCCTGCATGGACTTCCTACTCTGATGGCATTTCTACTACCAAAACTGACCTGAAATCTACCCCACTCTCATTGTGATGCAGGAAAGAAGCAACTTCCCGCTTTAAAATGTCTTTGTGATCTTACAGATCTTGGTAGGAAAGCCTGGAACATAAAATGCCGTAAAGGAAATAATGGTGGGATTTAGTGTCGAAATCACCTGCCACTTGTCTATATTTACTGAAAACCTAGGGAAAGTTTGTAATATGAATTTCAATTAATTCATTTGACAGACTGAAGAATCATTTATTTCACAGAAATAATAATAAAATGTAACTATTACAATATAAAATCAACTAATAAATTATTCATCATTGAGCATTCTTAGTGCTGTGATTTTTACCATAGTAGCATTCTTTATCAGCCCCTGAAAGAAGAACACTTTGGCAGGGAAGAGGTGTTGCCTCTGTCAGAATTCTAATTCAAATCCACTAGTCACTGCCGACCAGCTGATGTTAGCTATTCTTAATCTGGGGCTGAGGTTTAAAAATTGCATCAAACTTTTGCAAGACTTTTAATTTTTCTAAAGTTCTTAGAATCGGCCCCCTTTGGTTTTGATGTGATATAGTGTCCAGGCTATCAATGTCACATGAACTCAGTCACAGTAATTTTGGAGATGGGACAAGGCTGGGATGAAAGACAATTCACTTCTCAAATTTCCTTTGGTGAGAAAGTTGACACATTTTTCTAACTAGTGACCTAGCCCTCAAGAAATCAACAATGGACTCCAAGAGCATACATGAGTGTCACTTCTGTCATAATTTAAAATCCTTATCTTATGCCATATTTTGCCACTTAATTTAGAATTCAGTCTACCCAGCAAAGTAGCTTTTAGTTCTTCTAATTTCAGTGACAAGTTTATGCAGGACCATCCATGTCATCCTTAAGATAAAAGCATTCAAAGAACCAGAAACAGCCATGACCAATTTGTATAATTTTTGTTTTGTCACATGGGCATGGTGCAAATCCCCTCTGTTTTGTAGGACAGCGTCTGTTATTTCTAACATTAGTCTCTATTCAGCCCCTAATAATACCTACAACATACTGATTTTTCTTCAACAAAATTTTTAAGATGATATCCAAGATACGAATGGGCTACATTTCTGCAATTATATAAATGTCAAATCTGGACCATATTTTTTCACAGAAACAATATGAAAGCTTGTGGTTAGAATCCTAACTGAACACCCAAAGCTTTTAAAACTTATTCCAGTTTGTATGGGATGACTTGGAATTCCATAAATCTGCTTTGTATAAATTTAGACCTTATTCCATCTAAGCTTTCCTGAAATAAGATATAACAGCCAAATGGCCAACAGCAGTGCAGTCCATGGATTCATTCAAGAGAAATCTTTGGTTGTAGCAATAAACAAAAATGCTTTGATCTCTTGGAGCTTGCATTCTACAGCATATCAGGTAGTTTAAGATTTGGTATGTTTTGTGCATGCTTTCATGTTCCAGAAGAATCCTAAAGGTCATAGTTCTCTGTTGTATGTAGCAATCCCCCTCCTTTAGGTTCTCCCAGAGTTAGAGCAGGTCTCTCCACTTTTCCCTCCACAAAGGAACATTGAAAAGAAAAATAGTTGTGTCTCATTCAACATTCTTTTCATTCCACATAGCTCCTTCTTTCCAAAATGCAGGACTCTTTTCCATTCTTCAGCTAGAATTCTTTTACATATTTCATAGTCTTGTAGTGTGATACCCCAGCACCATGCAATAGAGGAAGTCCATTCAATTCTTACATCAGCATGCATTTTTATTGAGTGATGCAGAACTATTTGGCTGTGGTAAAGATGATAGTGGCATAATTTGCAGACCAATAGAAGTGGAATGGATGAATCAGAAAAGGAAGTTCAGTGAAGAATCAAATGATGGGGTTTGGTGCTTTACAAAGCTCAGCTACTTTGTTCCCTCCCTACCTAAGCAATGGGATGAGGGTGGGATTAGTTCAACTGGCAGTGGAATGGAAGGACCTGAGATTAGAAGATGGTTTGATCACGACAGGGGAAAAGATTGTAGCAGTTTAAAAGGTTAGCTAGCAGTAAAGTGAAAGAATGTTTCAAGTTAGAAGTAGAGATATTTAAAGGTGTTAAGCATTGAGGTGGAGATTCAACAGTCTATGATTTTTTTAAGAAAAGAACTTCCATAAATTGGGAATGTGCCAGTCTGAGAATGCCTGAACATACGTATAACTCTCCAGGCACAATTACCTTGGGGACCAAGCATCGTGCCTGATTCTCCTGTATCAGAAGCACAAAGGTAAACCCTGTTCTCAGCATTTAAAATGGTAAAAATGCAAACATGATTCAAATATAGAGAGAAAGCTGTTTGCATGTCTCATACTATGCCATTTAAAATTGTAACAGACTTGCATGATCTTCTACAACCCCCTGAAACAATAAAAACAAAGATATGAGCGTGGAACTTAACCCTTTTCTCTAAGTATTGCATTGACCCCATATCTGTGGTTTCATTTTCTGTCATTTCAGTGAGAGTTAACTGTAGTCCAAAAACGTTAAATTGAAAATTCTAGAAATAATTCATGAATCTTAAACTGCCCATATTTCTGTGTGTAATGAAATTTCACAACCCTTCTGCTCCATTCTGAGATGTAAATCATCCTTTTGTTCAGCACATCCACGCAATATATGTCACCTGCCCGGTAGTCAGTTAGTAGCCACCTGTGTCATCAGAGCCACTGTTATTATTAATGCAGTTCTTGTGTGCAAGAAACTTTTATTTTACTTAACAGTGGCTCCAAAGCCCTGTGTTTATTATTTGTTGAAGTTAATATCTTACTGAGCCTAATTGATAAATTATACCTTACCGTAGGTGTATAGATATAGGAAAATATAGTATATGTAGAGTCTGGCGCTACCTGCGCTTTGACGCACCCTATGCATAGACTATTGACCTTTAACACTAACAGTCTAACTAAAAACAGTACATAAGGAAGTCATATATTCTTTTTAAATCTATAATCAACTAACGTGAAAACACAACCTGTTTCTATGTTTGCTAGTTGTGTACTTCTTTCTCAGACTTGCTCTCTCAATTAATTGCCCTCCATGCTTCTACACACACACACACACACACACACACACACACACACACACACACTACAAGATCCACCCCAGACTAAACTCTTCAGGCATATAATATAAAACAATTTCAATACCAAATTCTGCATGTTTTTCTTTTTATTTTATTTTAAAGGTAAAAGAATATAAACTCAACACAAAAACAATAAGGAAATACAGAAATTATGGGGAAGATAGTAGGGGGTTGACAATGAATGCTGTTTTACATAATATCATCTTTATATTTGTTACTCAATGATCTCAAAAACAATGAAGGAAATATGCAATTATACAGAAGATACTAGGGGATTAACAATGGATGTTGTATTACATAATGCTATCTTCACATTTCTTACTCAGTTATAAATCGGTATAATGCATAAATGATAAAGGAAACAGAATTATAGAGCAGACATTGCGGAATTAAAAATGGATGCTGTATTACAAAATTACATCATCACTATTGTTACTGTTATAAAATGATGGCATGTTTGATTAATCAAACAGTTTTCTCCACCCTCATCTCCATTGTCCTCCCACCTACCCAATCAATCATCTTCCCTCTGATAATAGCTGTACTTTATGGTTTGTTTACCTCCTTGGGCTCTCACATTGGGAAGGCACATGGCTGCTTCAAATTACACTATAACAAACATGGGTGCACTCAAATTACTATGGCACTAGGTGGAAATGTACCCACCCTCAAAGATGGTACATATGTAGGGAACCAAATACACTATGGTCACACCTGATTGATAAGCCCTTGAGGCCCTAGGCAGTCTAGTCCAGTCTGCAGGTTTGCCCTTGTGGACTGCTGGGTCCCACCTCAACAAAGTGCTCCCAGTGGTCTAGTCAAGTCCAGGGGGTTGACCCCACAGACCACCTGACTCTGCCCCTGCAAGGTGCTCCCAAAGACCCAGTTTGGTCTGCAGAGTTCCCCTGTGGACTGCTGGGCTCCACCACAAAGAGGCACTCCTGGGTGCCTGGTTGAGTTCTCAGGTTCACCCCTGAGCACCCCTGGGCTTTGCCCAGTGAGGCACTCTTGGAGTCCAGTCAAGTTCTCAGGGTCACCCCTGAGCATCGCCAGGTTCTGTCCCAGTGAGGCTCTTCTGGGGGCCAGGACCAGTTCACAGGTTCTTCCCTGCAGACCACCATGTTCAGCCTGAATGAGGCGTTCCTGGGGGCCTGGTTGAGTTCTTGGGGTTGCCCCCACAGACTGCCGGGTTCTTCCCCAACGGGGCACTCCTAGAGGCCTGGCTGGGTTCATGGGCTCATGCCCTCAGACCTCCAGGCTCCCCATGCCAGCAAGGTGCTCCGCCCAGTGAAGTTCTTAGGGTTGCCCCCAAGGACCTCTGGGCTCTGTTCCACCTCTACAAGGTGCTCCCGTGGGCCCAGTCAAATCTGCAGGGTTGCCTTCACTGACCTCCGGGCTCTGATCCAACCAGGCACTCCCGGGGGCCAGTCCAAGTCCTCAGGGTCCCCATGTAGCCTGCAGCGAGCCCCCTGACTTGATTCTCATTTCTAAGCCTACCTGGTACCGGGGGACCTGCCACTCTCCCTCTAGTCATTCCCATGTTGTTATAGTCCAGTGTCTGGGTAATGATCCTATGGGAGGATCCTCCTCTGCTATTTTCCCAGTCACCTTCCAGGCTGGGATTTTTCTGCTCCAGTTTTGGCCCAGTTCTTGGAACTTTGCTCTCCTCTTGCCGAGTTGGGAGGCTTCCTTGAGCACAGGCTTCTGAAGCTGAAGCTGTGAGTGTAGGAATGAGGGAGTGGGCTGAGGGTGTGTATGGAGTGGTGACTCCCTCTTTTCCCTCCTTCTCTTCCTCTCACTGCGCCATGGCAGTTGCCCAGGCTGTTTTTCAGGAAGGAGTCTTGTTTGCTCCTTGTGAGGGTTTGAATTCTCATTTAGAATCCTTTGATGCTGGGCATAAGTGGTGTGAAGTCTCCCCCACTCTTGCTCGCTGAGGTAATTCAGGGTGTGTACTAAGTTTAGTTATTAGTTTTGGGAGATGTATCAGTCAGGGTTTACTAGAGAAACATTTAACACAAGCTATACAAATGTACAACAAATTACCTATTTGGCTTACAATGGTCAGCTACAGGGTTAGATGAGGAAGTGTGCAGAGGGTGTCTGCACACTGGAGATTGAAGAGCCCAGGCCTGGGGCCTGGACTCACCGCAGTGTCCGTGCAAGTCTGTAACAAGGGCTGTTGAGTCTGCAACGAAATGCTGATGAATCTACGATGAAGTCCCAGGCGGAAGCCGAAGAGTCTGCACCGGAAGCCAGGAGACGACCCAGCTGACGGTGAAGACCGGAGCTCCTCCGAAGACCTCGCGGCCGGTCCTTCCTCAGTTTCTTTTATAGTCTCCCAGCCCTGGGGAGGTGGGGGGGGGGGCTCTACACCCACGCCCTCTGTGTGCCTTCCTCCTGCACAGGTTTGGAATGGATACAAATAAGCACCCTGGCTTCCCGCTGAATCACATAGTTAACCTTTTAAACTTCCCAAATTAACATAATAAACAACATCCCACAAGGGTAAGGGCGTGTCCTTTTTACCCCAAGATTCACAACTGCTGAGTGACTTAGTTAAACCTCTAGACTCCCCAAATTGACACAATGTATCAACCATAACAGGAGACAATTGGGGGAGTTTCTCAGGTCTTAGAGTATGTTGTCATCTCTTGATCTTCAGGACTGCTGCTTTCCTATATCTTGTCTCTATGGGTTGATACAAAGTTTACATTCCCAAGTGGTATGGAGTCCCTCTCAGTGCTCATATTAGTAGCAAGCCTCAGTCTTCCAGTTTGTCATTGACCTGCCCACTCTTACTGACCTGTGGCTGTTGCTCCTCATCCAGGTTGCGCTCCTAGGATCTTGGAGGGCTGGCATCAGGGGTGGTGGCTGAGGGAGAGGGAACCCAGGGCAGGGGTGGGACCACAGGGCCCAGGGCATCTCCATGTGCCCTGCTCAGTGGAACTGCATGGCCCTGCAGGTCCCACAGCGGCTCTGCATCCCCCACAGCATCACTACACAGTCTGTGGCACCTTTGCCCATGCCCTGCAGTGGGACCACACTCAGAGGCAGCTTCTTTTACGCTGGCATGCACCCCTTGCTGCAGGTCTACACCTGACGGCGGCTTTGTGCACACCCTACAATGGGACTATGCCCAGCTGCCTGCCAAGGCAGGACTGTGCCTGGTGGTGGCTTGGCACACACCTGGAGGCTCTGCAAGCTGCAGTGGAACCACCTGTGGTGTTGGCTCCACACAATGTGGTGGGACTGCACCCAGCATCAACTTCGCATGTACATGGAGGCTATGCAAGCCACGGTGGAACTGCCCTTGGTGTCAGCCTCGAGCCCACCCTATGGCGGCTGTGCACACCCTGGCGGTACCATATCTGGAGGCTCCATGCACTCCCAGCAGCTCTGCAAGCCATGGCAGAACTAGCCCCAGCATTGGCTCCACACCTGCCTGTTGGCAGCTCTGTGCCCCACGGCTCATGAAACCTGAATTTGGCTCCATGTTGCTGGGCTCTGGTTCCCAGCTCACATCAGCAAGCTAGGTGTGCTCTCCAGTCTGAAATGGGAGCCTCCAGACATCTTGAGGCACTGCTGGAATGAGCAAAAGGCGAGCGCAGCACAGCAGGCAAGGCACACAGGGCAGGCTGGCAACAGGCAGGAGCAGGTCCAAATGTGGCTAGGCTGATGTGGCTGGTGGAAAAGGCTGTGACCGTTCTGCTGCTGCTTGCTTCGCTCTTGGAGTCAGCGCTCTGAGATCTACAGCAGTTCCTCACTGTTGCTGCTCCCTCTCTGGGCTCCCCCTCCATTCTCGTTTTGGTCCAGCCCACAGATCCAACCATGCCATGGCAGCTACCTGAGCCACTTCTCTAGGAGAGGTCCGGTTTGCTCTTTCCAATGGCTCAACTCTCCTTTCAATACCTTCCTGGGGCCAAGGGATCCACCTCTCTCCTTTTCCTTTTGATGTTGCTATAATGCCGTGTTTGGGTGGTGATCCTCCAAGAGGATCCTTCTCTGCTGCTTACCTGGTGGCCATCTTCCCAGAGGTTTTTTTGCATGTTTTTCTTCAGTTGAGAAAAGTAGATTGCTATAGTCTCAGGCTGACTGTTCATTTCCTTAACATATGATTCAATGCCTTCATTTAGCCATGGAATGCATTTTTGATATAAATCTATAGTTGGGTGAATATAATCTTTTGAACACACTTTGATAAGTATGGTGGGTGTGGAACAAAGAATCAAAATCTTCTTGTATTGACTCCAAAGAGGAGTACTTGAAAAGGTAGACACTTTGAATCTGGCTTCCCCTTAATATTGTCACACCTTACATTATATGGACTATTCTTACTGAAAAGTACTAGAGATCTGAAAGGATGAAAGAATGTAGATGCTTTCTAAACAGAGCATCCACATAACCATTGATGGAAGATGAAGTTTAAGTTCAACTGAAGTCATTGAGGAAACAAATTAAGCTATACTTAGATGAAATGCCAACTTGTAATGGAAAAGTGATTATCAGTGCGGTATCTGTATTTCAGTGTAATGAGTGTTTAATGAATCTATGACCAGGAATCTTAATCAATTAAATATATATTTCATTTATTTGCTCACTTGAATAACTGGGGAAAGTGACCTTTACGTTTCAGATAGTTTGCTTTGGAGATAGAAGTTGATTAAGCATGCTCCCTGCTGGTAATGGGCTGAGGAGCTAATGCAAGGGCCACTTCCACGCAATAGCGAATGTGCAGGAGAGAGGTTTCTTAAGTAGTTGTAAGGGTGGAGGAAGGCTCACTAATTCAGCCTTCAGAGTGTTGTGTTTGGGCATTGTGGATATTGAGATACACTGGATATGAAGCTGACTTTTTGGTAAATTACTGGGGAGGGAGAAGAGGGAATGACATTTTAGGCAGAAAGAACATTCTGATTAGTCAATGAGGAAAGAAACTGAATATACAAACAATAAGGAGTAATAGAGGGACAGGAAGGAGGAAATAAAAATATTGACTGGGGGGCTCAGCTCCCTGCTGTGGAGACTAATCCAGGGCCAATGAGTCTAAAAGTGAAGAAGGCAATAAAGATAGTAACCCTAAGCACACAAATTCCACCTTCAATATGTTTGTGATGTTGTTATTATTTTGCAAAATATTTCATTTATTTTTTTCTGTTTTAAAATCTTTTCTATTTCATGGAAAAAATAAAAACAAGATTGCATAACAAAATAATAGGACAATAACAATAGCTAATACAGTGTGCACTGCAAAATAGTCACTTGGAGTATAAAATACAGGCATTAAAAATTCTCCAAGTGATATTACCATAACCCTTTCTTTTCAATGAGCTAAGAGAAACCAGTAGTTTAACTATCTTATATTTTTTCCTTTTCCCCTTCCAATATTTTCAATGACGGTCTCCTTTGGCATAAAGAAAATGGAAGTGTGTAATTGGGCCAATAACACTGTCAAAGTTGGGGATGACTGGGCCTGTGATACAAGTCTTGTACCATATCTGGTGCAGCACAAGTGTCCCCTGAGGCAGCAGAGATGCCTTTACTTGGGGCCTCATTACATCCAGAAATCCAGGCCATCCATCTCCCCACTCCCGAGTAGTCAAAAGGAAGGAGGTGGAGGGGTTGGAATAAGACAAATCCAAGCCCGTTCCTATGGTATGTTCAATTCATTCTCCTCAAATGAGAGAAACAAAACAAGGCATAATCCCTAAGAAACTGACAGTTCAGTAATAATCATGAGAAGCGCTTGTAAAACAACTGTACTTGTTTGATTTTATCAGAGGTGAAGCCTCATGCAGAGAACTTTGCATTTACTTCTGAAACAAGCTCGCAGAGCAGGTGCTATTGTCCCTATGCTGCCGGTGAGCACAATGAAGTTTAGTCACCCATGCCCACCTTGTAAGTGATCAGCAGAGGACCTGAGAGTCATTCCGAGGTTCCTCTGACCTCACGGCGCATGCTCTCTGCTTCCGTGTGGAGCTGCCTTTCCCGTCCACGGCCGCTGAGTTACACAGCACCTGTACCACACCATATGTGAGTTGCTGGTGTTTAATAAGCCATATGGAGACTTCACACTGTTCCAAGAATTCTGATGCAGAAGCTGCTGTTCTATAGATGTAGGAACTCCATCCTTGAATGTTTACTAGCTACTCTTTGGTCCTGCTGTTAAAAAAAAAAGACAAATGTTTAGGCCCTAATGGAGCTTGGTTTACTATCTGCTTACTAATTCGGCCTCAGGGATGGGCTATAATAGAAATCCACTAGAAGTTTTGTCTCTTGAACATAAACATGGTATAAAAACAAAAAGAATGACACAAAGTGAACATACTGAAAGCCTGTTGGTTTTCTGTAGTGTTGGAACTTTAGGTTTGCCGCCTGTTCCTAAGAACCCATCAGGGTACTGGGCTGTCTTCTTGCATTTCAATGATTTTGGAGCTATTTTTTCTCTCCCTGTTGTAGAGAACACACAATCAGGTAGTAAGATGCAACAGGACGGTGGAAATGAGTGAAGACAGCACACGTGGAGGCAGCAATTAATCAGAATGCATATTTATCATCGTCTGTCATTGTTTACAAACAATATAATGATTCTGATTGTAGAATTAAGCTCCAGGCTCTAGTTTGTGAAGTCAATCAAACAGCCCCAGCAGGTGCAGATCACCAGAAGTACTAACCACGTAGTTCTCTGTAAGCAGGAGCTGGAGACAGCCAGAGCACCTTCTTGTCAAAAATGAAACTTCGTTGAGGATATAAAAAATCAGAATGCTGGGACAGCTAACCTACAAGCCTCATTTTCCTCACCTGTAATAGGAATGTTATGGCTTTTGTCTAGATTTCCTCCTGAAGCCTCATTCAGTCATCAGTGCAGCTTTTTAAAGGTGGCTGGATCTAGAGTGTGTGACGATGCTAGGGTTGATTCATAGTGCAATGCTAGGATCAAGGGCACTAAGACTACAGGTGCGAGTGCTACCTTCCCTGAGTACCCTGGATGAGGTAAAAGGGGCAGCAAGTTGCTGTGAGGGTCCCTTGCTTGGTTTGCTTCCTTCTCGCAGCCAGGAACTGCTTTTCCTCTGAGATGCTTGTCTGCCACGCCCACTTGCCTTGAAGCCAGCTGCTTAGGAGCCAACACCTTTACAGACTTTGAGCTAAATAAACTCTTCCTCCTCTAATGTGTGGGTGTTGGCTATTTCATTTCAGGAATGAGAAAATAACTGAGACAAAAATGAGCAAATCTATGTCAGGTAGTTGTCCCCACTGTCTGTCTTCACTTCTCGAAATGCCCATCTTTTCTTGCCTGGACATCTCCCATGACCTCCTAATTGGCTTTCCTTCTCCCGTCTTGCTTTATAGGACTTATTCTCTAGAGAACACCCAGAGGAAGCTTGTTATAACCCCAGCTACATCACGTAGTTCCTTTCATAAGACCAGCTTTATTTTTCTCCTGGTTTACAATGATCCCTGGTTGTAAGCTTATAAGATTCAGCTTCTCTCTCTTTAACCTTACCTTCTACCATTCCTCCTTTGGGAACACATTCAACCCACATAAGTCTCCTTTCCCTTTCTTATGTGTGGTATTTCAGTCGGCCTTAGGACCTTTGCATTTGCTCTTCCTTTTGCCGGTAAGGACTACTTCACAGTCTTCATAGATTGGTTTAGTTGAGACACCTGGTCCCAGTTCAAATGTTAGTTTCCCGGGAGGTGACCTCTGACTACTCTGTCAAATGACTATAACTCCCTCACCCTAAGTCACTCTACCGTATTGTCCTGTTTTATTTTCCTTAAACTCTTAGTACTTTCTAAAACTTCATCTTTTATTTGTTTATTTGTTCATCTTTTGAGTAGAATTGCCCATGGTCACAGAATGTCTGGCAGACAGCAGTAAAATATTAGTTGAGTGAACAAATGAGAGGATCACATGAAGTAAAATGGGTGGAAACCGTTCCATAATCTATCGTTACATGATACTAGGTGCTGCACTTTCTCATTTCAGACAAGTCTTGAGTTTTCTCAAATCTGTTAAAATAAAATAAGCATATTTTCCAACAGGAGCTCTCAAATGGGAGCTTGCTTTTCAGGAGCTTATAACTTACAATCTAAGGAAAAACCAGGCTTGCACAAGAGTAAAGTTAAATCTGTTATAGAAAAATGTGGGCTGAACTCATGTTGCTGAGTTCGGTTTTCCTCCTCACATCTTTCTGCACTACACAGCTATATAAATACACGTGCGTCACATGGAATTATAGAAACAGAGGAGTCTTTGGGGATTCTGGGAGAAGCATGGGAAGGGGGAATTTGAAATGGAACGAGCCAGGATTTATTACTGAACACTCTACAGGCCTCCGGCAACTCCCAAGATGAACCTGTTACCTTCGTCTTCTCAGGCTGCCTACACGGAGAATGAAAGTGTCTGGCACCAGCTGCCTGAGCCCGGGCTTCTGAGCCCTGCTTTACCCATCTCTCCTTCGCCCCACATCTGCACCCTTCCTCCTGAGTGGTCTGGAACCTGGTGGTTTTGCTCTACTTTCAATACCTATACCTTATGCTATGCATTTCCTCAATTCTTGGTTATTTTAACAGCCCCCTAGCTCATCTCTGACCCCTCTGTCATTTCTCATAGCTGGCATTTCTCCACCCTTTTTAAAAGCACTGATATCCAGGCACTAATGGTTCCCCAGGTCCTCTCTAATGAGACCCCTCCTGATCCAAATCTATGTCTCTCTCACCTTTGCCACTCAGTCCTCACACGTCAGCCACCAGTGTTCTGTTCTGCATCCCGAAACACAGCTTGTTTTCCCTCCTCCCTGGCCATTGCACGTTGTGTTTGATATCACATGGAATTCTTTATGAGCCTTTGCTCCCTAACTAACATTGTTTATTTTTCAATCCTACCTAAAGATAGATGCAGTCTTCTCCAAGTACGCTGCTAGTACTTTTTCTACTATCTAAAGCTGTGTTGGATGCCCTGGTCCATATCCTTGAGAGTCACACTCTATTGACTTGGAATACTACTTTGATTCCTATAATTTGTCTTCCATGTTCTTCTTGGGAACTGATTGTGCTTCCTTCACATACCCTAACATTTTCTATTTTGATTTCATTTATTTTCTTTTTTATTCCATTGATGTCTCTTTTCTTGCTTCCTTTACTGTCTCAAAAATTTCCTTCCCTAATCTTATTCTGATCCTGGTATTTGCATGTCTTTGTCTTCAGGTTTTCACTGTCCCCCACTTGTTCTTTTGGCTTCCTTCAATGTTTGAGTCCCACTGTTTGGGGCATAGTACTCAGTTTCCAAATAGAATGATTTGATAACTGCTTTCTTAACAACATAATGAAAATATTGCCTAACTTTAGATTGTTTTAGTTAAATCCAAACTTCTTTCAGAAATTCTTCTGGCCTTTAGAGTCAGCAAGATATGATGAGCAAAAGAAAATTCTCTGTTTGACCAAAATGAGAAAGTAGAGTGAAATGTTAAAGCCCCCAGAGGTGTTCTATTTCTAGAAGATTTCTCTTTTGGTTCTTCATTTTTCAAATGTCTTTCCCATCTCTTTTTCCAAATGTTAACAATTAAGAGTATGTTACTGCGGGCTTAATCACCAGCTCAGCGAAAAGAGTATGTTAAGTACATGGAACTGAACGATGTAAAATTCAAATATCTCTCAATCTAACTTTCCAGTATTTATTTCAGGGTTATTCTGTTATTTTCTTTTCCCTCTGGTCTCAAATTATTAGCACTAAATTATTTTGGCAGTGCTCCTTTGCCCACATTGCTCATAGAATACATCTGTCAAAGCATTTCAAAGACAGTTTTAAGTGGATTAATCATAAAGGTAGTAGTGAATTCCATGCTTGAGGGATATTTCTCACCATCAGAGGGAATTAGGAAATCTTATGAGCCTCTGTGCTTTTGTATAATTAATGTAATTGAGTAATAACAGGAAAATCTTCTATAAAGAGTTAGGGTAAATAATGAACTGTCATCACAATGCGGTTTACCTACCACCTCTTTCAGGAATTCCAATTGTTCATAGGGTTACTGGAGGGCAAATATGGCAATCTTTGTCCCAGAAAGCCAAGAACAGGAAAACTTCTGTATCAGTGGGTTTGTGCATTGGTGGTGTTTCCTTAAATATCATCAATCTATGTAAATGGTACCAACTGTGATAGCCCAGGAAGAAATACAAAGAGACACTAGCTAAGTAATTTGATGCAGAGTTTTTAGGTAGAATATGTATTAAAAGAATAACAGATGGAATAAGGGTCCATCCACAGTTACTCTCATGGAATTTTCCTCTAAAATATTCATGGTGTGGTTGTTAGCCTTACCAAGTTATGAATAAAAAATAATAATTTTCTTTTAAAATCTTTATTCAGTGTCCAGTGATTACCTCTCAAGCATTGTAGTAATTCTTTGGGTAAGCCATATCACTCAATTCCCACCCTCCTATGAGAAAAATATTATTTTCAAATGAAGAAATTGCAAGTCAACATCAGAACTGTGCTCCATTCTTGGTTCTTTGATTCCCACCCCAAGTTTTGAACTACTGGAATTACTGCCTGGCACTCTGGAAATTCTGTGATTGGACTGCCTGCATCTGCAGCTGCTTAACCTCTGTGTAACTCAGTTTACTTTTCTGTGCAATGTAAAGTCCAACAGAGTCTACTTCGTAGGGATGCTTTACTCCCAAACAGGAAAGTCTCTCTACAGGAAACTGGGGAGGACAACATATGGCATGGAATTAACCCCAATTACTGTCTCCCATTAATTTACATAATATTAACATAGACTCTGTCTCTCTGGGGAAGATTCTTACTTAGCTTCATTTTTTTGGGCCCATTCTGAAATCTCAATTAAAAGAATAGTGATTAATTAATGGCCAATCTGCAGAGATATATGTTTGTGCACAGCTGCTGAACTCCGTAAGCCTTGTTCTGTTATTGTCTGAAGCCAGCCTGGTAAAAATGAGATGCTCTTCCAATCTCACAGGAAATGAAAGAACAACTCAATCTCCTTTGTCTTTTTGCACTGAGCTTCTGCCAGGTCTCATCATGAAGTGGATGGTTGGGTTTGTGCCTGATAAACTCCTGTCAAAAAGGCAGTGTTTCACAGGAGCAGCCCAACACAGTGATGAAACATTAGCCTGGAAGTCGGAGCCCCCAGAAAGCAAATCTGACTCTCAGCCATTACTAGCTTTCTGACCCATGAGACAATTAGCAAAATTCTATGAAGTTTAGTTTCCTTCTTTAGTAGGAATATTTATTCAAAGGCAATTGATTTCAACGGCAGGTGATCCACACCCTTTGCCAGCAGATGTTTGGTAGTGTCTGAAAGCAGTTTCAGTTGTCTTAACTGAGGAGGAGCATGTGCTAGAACGCTGTGTGTGTGGCGGGGGGGGGGCAGGGGTGATGCCATATACCCCACCTTGCACAGGACTATCTCCCATAAGTAAGCAGCTTAGATGTCCCTAGTGCTGAGCTTGAAACACCTCGACTTAGAGTGCCAGCATAGACTAAAATGTTTGTAAATGACTTACCGACATACATGATACATGGCAGGTGCTCATAGCTTGTTCATTCATTCATCAAGAATTTCTTGAAAGTGCCATTTTCCAGGCAATGCCCACTAATGTGCGCTTCCAAGCTGCCTCTTCTGTGCGGTCCAAGTATTGTGATAAACTGACTGAAACTGAGATGCCTAAGACTTATGCTTCTATCAAAGGTCTACACAGTTTAAAAATTATCATTTAATATTAATTGTGAGCTCATCTCTGACAGAATATCAGCCTCCCTTGGTGCTACTTGAAAAGAGTGGGTCTACTTTAGCTTCCTATTCACCCTAAGTTATAAGAATTAGGCATTATAATCTCTGCCTCTTACTCTACTGCTTTCAGGGACTCAGTGAGATGCTGTCTCCCTCTGGGGAGTACCCAGCCTCATTCACCATAGGGGAGGTACTTATGGAGTAGGTTTTATCTTTATATAGTCTGTCTGTCTCTCTCTCCTCCCTGCATTATGTCTCTGTCTCTTCTGCTCTGCATTATGCATGTGGTTACATTGCAGGAATTGCTTTTCTCCAAACTATTTTACCCATTGTTTACCTTCATTATACTCAACAACAGTCTTCTTGAGAGATACTTTTCCCACTCCCAGTTGATAGACTGTTCAGGTGGGAAGTCCTCCCCAGTGGGGTTTGGTATATCTATCTTGGGCCACATGACTCCACGTCTTCCCAGCTGTGTCTCTGGCACAGTCTCAGACAGGGTTCTAGGTAAGAATTGAATTCCAATGTTACAACCTTTCTTTCTCCGGGCTCTTGCGGATTTCTCATTACAAGGAGGGTACTCAGTGGCCTCTTCTCCCTTTGGATCTCACTGTCATTCTCTTTCAGACCCTCTTCTGTCTCCCTGTAAACCTCTCAACAGCAAACTTACCTATTATGTTCCTGGTTGATCTTCTTGTGCATTCCAAGTTTTTGGTCACTCTAACTTCCCTCAGAAAAATTTGTGACTTACAAATGTTTTAGGACAGGTTACTTATTTTATCTGTTTCTCTTAAAATTCACTGAGTTCTCCAGCTGTTGAACAGTGGCCCTGGGAAAATGTGTCTTATATTTTTAACCAAAAAATCAATAGAAGTCTAGGTTAACATTTTAGTTTAAGCTGCCAATAAGCACGGATTATTGTGTTTGCTTTTCTTTCCCTTTAAGTATATATCACTGGATACCTGGTTGTTAAATATTTACTAAGCAGAATTAGCAAATATATCTTTGTTGACTAGGAAAGGGCTTTTTCCACGAGCTTAATAAGTGTACATTTCAAACACTGCTGATTGCTATTAGAGCAGTCATGGTAAACTGACTATAGAAGGAAGAATATGAAATATCCTACATTTCAGGAAACACATAAGGACATTTCATCCTCATTGTCATTTTAAGTTATTTCTAATGATCTGGGGGAAGGGAATTGACATCTCTTGATAGATATAAAGATAAATGGCCTAAGGAAACATGAATTTTCAAGTTGTTCCTAATTACTTTCAGACATTATTAAAGCTCTGGTTTCACTGGGATGGTCATGTCTTAAAGTGAATACTTTTCCCTCCCTTTCAGCCCTGACATTGATTGAGAAAAAGATGGTTGTATTTGGATAGAATTTGTGGGCCTCAGGACACTTGTTTTGGGTCACAGGAAATTGGGGAAGAACAGTATAAAAGAGAGTCTCTCAGATGCAGGAGACCAGGTGTGAGGAGCTGTCAGGGTGAGCTACTGGGCTGATGTAGGCAAAATAAGAGATTGCTTAACAGAAGTAAGGAAGTATGGGCTTTGCTGAAAAAGTAGATGCTAGTATGATAAAATACACGGGGAAGAAAGCAAGAAAAAAAATGAGTTGGAAAATGGAGGAAATGTGTCATGAAGTACATGAAAGCAAAGTAGTGAACTAGGCAGTCAGAATTCAAGATTTCTTCCTTTATGCAAATTATTACATGAAAATAAAATCTGACTGGTGAAAAACCTGAGCTAGGAAGGAATGGCTGAGGTTACCAAGTCAGAAAATTATATGTGGAGACTGTAGGTTGCTTAATTTAAGTTGTATAGTATTTCAGGTATGTTTTATATTAATAAATTACTAGTGATTATAATTTTAAAATTTTGGAATTTTCCATTATCTCTGTCCGCATATTTTGGTCACAATGAAATGAAACGTTAGTGATATGCCTAAATGTTTTCTGTCCTGATAACCTTTTAATAACTTTTCTTTAGTGTTAAATGGCTCCTCTCCCAGACACACAAATACACTCTCTAAACTACCCTTTCTGTACACACCACCAGCCTCTTCTTCCATTTGTTTATCTTGCAAATATTTACTGAGCATGAAAAACTGTATGCCCTGACAGCCTGGCCTGTGTGTATGCTAGAAATCAGAAGGAAAGAAGCATAACCTCTACAATCTAGTTTGGAAAACACATATTAAGTAAAAAGTCTAGAAACATCCCTAAGTAGACATCATGATGCTGTGGAAGTAGGGGTGGGATGGTTGGAAAAGCTTACACTGGGGGTGGAGGTTAGGTAGATAAACCCCTTAGAGAAGTTATATATAAGTCAATTTTCTGAGGGTGGGAAAGAGGCAAGCTGATGTGCAGCAAAAGGCCATGTGTTTCTGGCACGGGGAAGAGAAAATACAAACCCTGCAATATAAAAAGGGAACAGAGCAAGAACTGAATCCAGGAGACAGCTTTCTTTTATTTCCATTTTCTAAGTGATCTGTGACAGCACACATTCTAGCAGGTTGGAGTAGTGTCTGTATTCCTTTTGCATGTCTGGCAGTATGGCTGTGGTAGTTATCAAGATGTGATCTGTTAACTCAGATCCACCCCTCTTTGCTTTGTGATGCCACGTGTGGGGATTTAGTCTAACCTGTCACTCCTTCCTCCCTTCTCCTTCTTCCTTCCTTCCTTCCTTAATTCCTCTCCCTTCTCTCCCCCTCCCCCTCCCGTCCCCTTCCTTTCCCTTCCCTTCTCTTCCTTTCCCTTTCCTCCCCTTCCCTCCCCTTTTCTCTCTCTTTCTGTCTCTGTCTCTGTCCCTGTCTGTCTTCATTCCAGCAGGATACCATGCTTCCCACAGATACCTCAGTCCACCTCCCTTGGGTGCCTCTCTGAAGCTTTTAGGCTCTTACAACTGTATCTTCTTGTGTCTTCTCACACTTAAAGATGGTAGCTGCGTCCCGTGTCTGTGTCTGTGTCTCCAGTGTCGCCGTTTTACATTTGCACTCTTTCTGTGTCTGTTTAGCTGATTTCTTATATTAAATGCTCCTTGTTAAGATAACTGGCAGGGTGTCTATTTCTCTGAGTAGCTCTGCCTGATGCAAGATGGTTTTACTGTCTGGTCTTGTGCATAATCGTCACCTATTAATGAGCAGCTGGGCACATCCGAGGCCAAATATTCATGTGAAAAAGGCCAAGTACAAACTAGATGTGGTGATTGTTAGGCTTGAAGATCCATTTTTCTGAGAAACGTACACAGTCTGCCCATTCCCAGTCTCCACTATGCAATATTTTTTCCAAGGTTAGCAGAATTATAAAAACGTCAATTTCACCATTATTGACTTTTCAGCTGGGATATCAAGAAAGTCTTTCAGCAGCCCTAATAAATGAGATCTGGCCACCCAGCTCCCAGACTGGCAGGCTCCTACATCATTGACAGAGAAGATGGGGGAAGCAGTTTTTCCAGCTGTTGCTGTAAATGATGTGCACTGCACTCACAGCCATTAGCAGGTGGAAAATTTGAAGTGTGGGTAGATTGAAGAGCTCCCTCTTTTAAAAATGCATAAGCACTTTGTGAGTTTGCTAAGTCATGTTTCACTCAGCTGGGCTTGAATTTTTCATAGGGTAGAAATATTCTGTCATCTTTTTCCTTACTTCAAATCAGTCAGAGTACCACAGTGAAGGCTTCTGTGGAAGGGGTCCACATCCAACATATGATTTGCCTGACTGGTCCTCAATTTTTCCAGGTTGTAAAATGTTCACAGATTTTGAGCTTCAAGTTTTTAGGGCACCTAAGTTTCCTGCCCCTCCCCATTTAATCTAGAATACAAATTCCTCTCTGTACTGCCTTTAAGTTTGCTTTATGTATTTTCAGGTAATTTTCTATCCTAGCAGATTCATCCATTTGTGAAATTATAAGCACTGCACTGTAAAGACTCAGTGTTTCCCACAACATGCCTTGTTTACACTCTGTGGGCCAGCCTCTGAATGTGCTTGTAGTTACTCCCCATTCTCACACCATGCAGAGATTACTCAGTACCAAATATACTTTCCCTGATGTGCCCGGCTTTTCCTGCAATGTCATTCATAACATACTCCATTCATAGCTAAATATTGGTTATACAGCATGTTGGGGAAAACATACTAATAATATCTGGCAAGCTCTTGATCTGCTTTCTTCATGCAGAATAGTCTGCATAACATGGTCTGTGGTAGGACCAATATAATGGAATGAATGCAATAATCGTTGTGTGCCACAAGCTATGCAATAACCTTTATATTAACCATTTCATCTAATTTCCTTAAGATATCTGTAGAGAAGAAACTTTTAATTGCTTTATTTTTCAGAAGAGGCAAAATTCTGAGAGAAGTAAATTAATTTATCCAAATTCTCTAGCTGATAGTTTATGAGGCCTGACTCTAGAGCCTGAAATCTATCCTGCCATGTTATCAATTTGGTATAATTTATTATATCTATTTGGGTCTTTCATTTATTCATCAAGTATTTATCAAGCCCATATTATGTGCCAGGCACCAAAATGTTATAATATCCAACCAATTCAATGACTTATTCAAAAATAAGGTGGAGCTCTTATGCTTTTTAATCAGCAACTAGTTAATAATTCCTTCCAAAGGCAATAGATTTTCTGCTTTCTTTAGTATCAATAAATGGGCCTTGTCTTAGAATGAAATGGTTTTCTCCCTCCATCTGGCTAATCAATTATAGCCTATTTCCTCCCCGAATGCAGAGAATTATTCCAGCCAGTACTGAAACCTTAGCAAATTAGAAGCGAAAGTATGTTGCACTTTAAAGCATAAAGGTATTTATGAGGCACAGAAATATTTTGTTTACTATAATTGGAGGGATTCTAGAATACCCGGGGCTATGGAACTGACCTTTCATAGGTCTGCCCACACTGTCAGGGCATGTGAGCACACCCCGGGGGACTGCAGGGCCCAGGGTCTCTTACGTCTTTTTTATGTTCTATGTAAAAACCTCTTTGCTCATGGTTAGGCTCTAGGGAAGAGGGTGGTCAGGCAGATACTTCTTCCAAAAAAGAAACGTGGTGGTTTGCTTCGCAACTTGGTTATTCTGAAAATTGCACAATGACTCCTCAAATAGTGCTCTACCTGGACTGTGTTAATATCCTTCTCTTCCTTGCTTTCAAAATCACATACAGACTTCAGGAAGTATCCTATGAATTGTCTTGCCAAAATGGTGAAACATTCCAATGTACTCATAAAACGTTGAAATATGTGATAGTATGACAGACTAAGCTAACATTAAGTTGTTTGATTTCCCTTTCATAGTGATAGTGCCTAAAACAAGTGGCAAGTAATACTTCTATTTGCCTGGAAACTGCAGGATTCCGGCTGACACTTAAGTACATGAACATCCCAGCAGTTCAGGGAAGAGAGAGCTGTAGCACTGCCAGGTTCCTGGCCAAGTACACAGGAAGGCTGCCATTTACCACATGAATACACAGGGATTCCTCACACAATGGTGCTATTGTTATTAAAATGACATTTAAAGAAGACTTGGGTTTCCTTTGGAGTCCATTGAGTGGAATGACTTCCTACAGGGCTTGCCTTTCTCATAGTTCAGGGTTTGTGGCTGAAATATTTTGTCATCTTGCTTTAAGGTGATAGGCAAGTGTGTCCTAGAATACATACATGTATTCTTCTTTCCTTTCTCTTTTTTGTAATTCCCTTCTTTGTTTAATGCTATACTCTAGCTCTGGTCTGACGGTGATTACCTTTCTTAAACTCAATTCTTTGTAATCATTCCTCAGTTGAGTCACATTAGCACAGAGATGCCAAGTTTTGAGAGGCAAAGGCAGATTTTGCCTACTGAAAGTAAGAAATGATCTCAAAGCCCACACTGGCAGGCAGAAGACATTCTCCACTGCTGATATTTTCAGTCACCAGCTGGTCCATGTTGAGTAGCTTCTCTGTTGTGTGGAAGATATTTACTGTATTTGTAATAGCCTGAGATAACTAGGACATTTCTGCTGTTGCAATTCCTTTCAGCTAATTGGATTGTTGTATTTAATTTAATGGCTATATAAATACATTGATTACTCAGCCACATTTTAGGAGGGACTTTAAACACTGGGGATAAGTTAGAGGTAGTTCAGGACCTGTGTTTCACAGAAGCATTTTATTTACTCCTTCTGGGAAAATGCATCAAGATAAGTTGCTTTACAATTTTCAGTCATTCAGACATGTAAGCAGGTATTATACAAGGAGGAAGGGCATAACTTTTCTAATAGTTTCCCTCCCAGGTTTCTTGTACTGTGACCATATCAGAAATTGGAATAAAATTGGATCTTGTTACAAGGTGACCTAATATTTATGAGAATTAAACATAGTGAAATTAAACTAGGTTTCCTTTAAAACACATAAAGATACATTATTCTTTCCTTTAGTATTAGTAGCACAAACAGAACTACTTTTTTATTTTTCATGGTTTCAGTACAGTAGAGTATATGAAATGCCCAGCTTATATGATCACTGTATAGTATTAATTTTATGACTTGGAAAAGATTGTAGTTCTTCGAGCGGGTGGAAAGCTGGGAGCAAAGACTTATGTTCCTCTGTGGCATGATTGTAGGTTTTTCTAATTCACGGAGCCATTAACTATGTATCTGAAAAGTTGCTGTGTGTCCAAATTGCTGAATGCAGGTGTATGAGTCAAGACTTAAGAAAATGTAGAGAAAAGGATTCACAGTGGCTAGTAACAGGGAGTTTGGTGGATCATATAACTTAAAAGCCTACTGGCAAGAATAGATTCAGGTGTGGCTGGATCCAAGCACTTAAAAGTTGTTCTTGGGATACATTCTTTATTGAAGCTCTATGCTGCTCCTTCAGCTATTTCCTGGGATGACAATGAATACTTCACAATATCTAAGTTAGAGAGCTGAGATGCATAAGATTAAAAAAAAGAATTGCAATTAGTAATAATGGAGGCTTTTACATAATAGAATCATACCCACAGGGAAGAAAAGGCAAATACTTTTGCACAAAGGTAAATAAGGACTCCAGAGAAAAGTTAGAGCTTCAGCATTGTTTTCAAGGAGAAGCAAGAATTTTGCAGACACACAAATTAAAGATAAAATGGTAACTGCCTTGGTTGTGACTTTGGGAGACTTAGTTCTACCACTTACAAGTCATGTAGTCTAAAGCACATTTCTTAAATTCTTGGAGGTCTTAGTTTTCATGTATGAAAATTAGAACTATTGTGTTTATAGCATTATCATGAGGATCAGTGAGAGCACAGACCTTATGTGGGACTTAGACAAGCAATTCCACCTTCACTGGCCCTGTCACTCCACACTTAGAGCCTCCTCCGTGTTGTACCTGCTGCTTTCACATGCAGTTTTGGGTTAGGGTTTAACCACCATGGTAAAGCTGGTGAGCATTTACTATGAGCCCACTGTGTGTTGCAGATTTCATTTTGTGTGGCTCTTCTCAACCTCCCCTGTAACTCTAGAAGTAGAAAAATTATATTCATCTCACTGATGACGAAACTGAAGCTATAAAATGTTAAGGCATCTGCTAAGATAACAAGACTGATAAATGGTGCAGGTGGATATTTCTTTCTAGGGTATTTGTGGGTTTCAGCATTATACTACCTATTGCATGTTACACATCACAGTATTATCACCTTCCTGCCCTCTAGGACTTGGCTTCTGGGTGCTGCCATCGTAGCCTGCCCTGTGTTCATCCTGCTTCTAAAAGCCTAGTCATGCCATGCTTGTGTCTGTGTTTGTTGCTGTGCTGCTACTGCCCACTGAGCTGGCACTAATCCGCTGGGTCTGTGCTTCCCTTGCAGGTGAGCCTTCCAGGTGGTCATCCTCCCACTGCGACTGCTGCTGCAAGAACGGCAAGGGTGACAAAGAAGGGGAGAGCGGCACGTCTTGCAATGACCTCTCCACCTCCAGCTGTGACAGCCAGTCCGAGGCCAGCTCCCCCCAGGAGACGGTCATCTGTGGGCCTGTGACACGCCAGGCAAACATCCAGACTCTGGACCGTCCCATCAAGAAGGGCCCAGTCCAGCTGATCCAGCAGTCAGAGATGCGGCGGAAAAGTGATCTGCTCCGGACTCTGACTTCAGGCTCTAGGGAGTCGAACATGAGTAGCAAAAAAAAAGTTGTTAAGGAAAAGCTCTCCATTGAGGAAGAGCTGGAGAAATGCATCCAGGATTTCCTTAAGATCAAAATTCCAGATCGGTTTCCTGAGAGAAAACACCCTTGGCAATCTGAACTTTTACGGAAGTATCATCTATAGGGGAGGGCTGGGGGTGGGAGAAGAAAAAACAAAAAAAGAAAACAAAATCAAGTTACCATTTTGAAATAAATCTCCTGAGAGAAATTCGTATTTTAAAGGAAAAATAACAACTAACGACACACATTTGTCAGAACACAATAGTCCATTGACATACACTACTGCCTACTTTTACCTAGTTCACCTTAACATGTAAATCCACAGGGTAGATTTCCTTCCAGATGTGGAAATACAAGAGAAAACACTTTATTGCTGTTTGTTTACTCAGTCCTATGTGCTGGGTATCTTCTGTACAATGACGACCAGCTACAGGAGAGTAGCTAACAAACCCGGGGAGTCATTTATTCCCAAATGGGCTTTTTCTCTCATTTCCTACCTCCCTCCCTTGAACAAGGATATTCGGTAGAAAGAGATCTGGCCAAATGGCATAGGTTTAGTTTTTATTATCATTCTTTTCCTTTTCCTTTGTTTATGGGGTGAGGGGGCGATGGCAGGTTTATATGATTTTTCACTTAAAACTATATGTGCCAGGTTATATTGACTCCGTCTGCATGAGTATTTGTGCAACACAAGCACAGCTATGAGTCTGTATATACACACCATGCACATGACCCGGGGCTTGGACACCCTAAGGGCTAAGGGCCACGCTCCTGTTGCTGGAGTCCCTTCCTGGAGCCCTTCAGACAGATGAGCCTCTGCTTGTTTCTTGAAATGCTCGCTGTGGGCAGATTTCCCATCCTTTCTTGGCAATGCTTTCTAACATCGAATAACCCTCATCATCAACAAATTGTCTTCCTCATTTTAAAATTAATACCCTCAGGCTCCATTTTATGACTTTGCTCTTTCTCTGCATTAGGAGAGGGTGAGAAGAGCTAGTCAGACATTCTTTGTGTTACCCAAATAAACATTTATATTCATGAAAGTAACTACTGGATGAGATGAATCAGTGCCCTCCTCTCAATGTTTCAAAGTTGTTACAACCTTTTACTGTGTGGCCTTTCTACACAAACCACACAAAGTCCTCTGTCTTTCCGTGTGGTTGTGGAGCTAAGAATAGCATACTATATTTGAATAAGGATAGACCCTTTGTTTGTTTTAGAGGAATTGCATTCCATACACCTCCCTAATAATTTGTCATAAAATTTTCAGTTATGATGCTACATTACTACTTGCTTGTAGCCCGTTTTGCTTGGCCTTCAGGATTCTGGTATTTGACTGTGTCCACACTAAGATTTACCTATGGCATTTTTATGACATCCATGACAATCTCACTAGGTAACTGGAGCTCCAAAGTTAAGGTTTTGGCTTTCTGAAACTATTTTTTTTTCAATCATATCCTTGACTGTATGGACACAGCCAGAACAAAATTGTTAACAGCCATCCACCCATGTGACTATATGTCCTATTAATGCACCATAGCTAGCTCATGGTAGACCTGTGCTAAATGAAGGACAGAATACCAGTTTTAATTTTGAGCATTCTTCATGCAGTTCAGTGGTCACTGAAAAAATAATTTGTCAATTATTAACTATGTGCCAAGCATTCTGAGCTTTTTGTTGTGTGTGTCTGTGTGTGTGTTTGTGTGTGCATGTGTGTGCACCACAGGTAATAAAGGCAATTGGATGGTGGCTATAGGAGGAAGACCTAATGATCACTCTTCTTCTTTTTGAAATCTTTTGTTGATACACATCTACTATGTAAAAGTTCTGTATTGATTTCTGTTATTAGTGCTTATCAGTGTATGAATATCTTTCTAAATTTTTATAATTCTTGCCTCACATCTGGGCAATAGACCCAAGCAATGTTTCTTGTCCTAATGATTCAAATGGAGCTTAAAGTTTCACTTAGGTTAAAAAAGAAATTTATTTTAGGAGTTGTCAAGAGAATTTATAATTTATGGATTTATGTGTTCTTTTATGTATCAATATGTGAACAGATATTTGATTTTAACTACAACATAGCTTTGCTTGTAAAATCTATGTATATGTCTTCATTATTTTCAGTGTGTCTTATGGTACATCAGAATACTATCACCTTAGTAACAGAATACTGCAAAGAATCACAGAACTCAATGAGTTGTGAAGAAATTGAAATTTAAAACTTGATTAAATAATTTTTGTAGTCTTGTTGGAAGGACTTTTAAAGAATTTGGAGTTTACATACATTGGCCAAAACCTGCAGTTCCTTAAATTTCATACCTAGCTGTAATAGCATCAAGATAGAGACACACACAGGTAAGAACTGAGGAATGGAGTTGGCAGTCAACCTACTGTTTCTGTGTACATCAAACAGGGAATTAAATACTGCAGAAGAGGTTTTCATTGCACTGATCCTCCAGCTCCTGTGCTGTTATGATTTTTTTCTGTGTAGGTATTCATTATACACTCAGTGAACAAAAATAGTAGGAAATCTTTTAAAACAACAACAGAACTCTTTTATTCTTAGCTGACTCTAGACTGGCATCTTCCTCTTTGCAAAAATTCTAATAGTTAACACAACAACGTGGTGTTCATTTGCATGGGTGTTGGAACAGAGATGAAGATCAGCTGGATCAGTGAGAGGCTCTGAGGATGCTCAGAGTTGTCTCCTGTGGTCCAGGTTGCCTGCAACAATGGAAATAAGTTCTCGCTATGTGAGTTATGAGATGAAACGCTCTCGTAGCCCGGGTAGTCAGTCTTGTTTCACTGAATCTAAGGCAGTTTTTAGAACGTTTAGTTCAATTCTGGACAAAACCATATATGTAGTTCACTTCTTGAACATTGGTTATGACAAGGACAATTAATTGTTGATTTGGACACGTAGTATCACATAGGTCAAGTGGATGGGGAATCTTATTGTAAGGACCCCACTTAGGTTGTCTCCCAGGAAATCCCACAGTGCTAAACGTAGTGAGCATGGGAAGGCCTTTCCCTAGAAGTGCATTGGTCCCCTGAATCATCTACACATTGATGAAGTTCTCCTGCCTACTATCAAAAAAAGGTGATCTACATTCAGCACAAAAACAAAAAGAGAGGAAAATAGAAATACTGAATCATCCCTCCCTATGCTAAGAAATGAGTACACTGAGATGTTGCAGAAAAGCAAAGTGGCTTCCAAAGTAGTACTCAGTGATGTTTTCCTTTGAAATTATAGCCACAGATACCTTACTGGAAATGCCTAAGTGGCAATTTAAAATGAAAGGGGGAAACAATGCTCTCATTAGCATTTCCTTTTACTCTTTCTTGCTTCCTAATTATGTCTGTTTCAGCTGATTCACTTTCAGGGGACACACTGATTAAGGAGGGCTCACACAGAGAATTTTTCAGTTGGCCTCATTTGATTTAGAGGCACCTTTATTCACAGGCACAGATGTGTCGCTCATTCTGGCTTCTTTTGTTACTGCTGCTTGGGCTTCTGGATTAGTTTTTTTCCCCTGGGTTTTAATCCTCCCCAAGTATCTTCTATCAGTGCTAAGCAAAATATGCTCCAGTGAGAAAAAGAAAAGGTGTTTTGCAAAATCACTTGACACTAGTTGCCACAGTGGGAGTCAAACTTTGATTCTGAAACACTCTTTTTCTACAATTTCAATCTTTCCATTTTGTATCTACTATAAAGGATTAACACGGAGCATTTGAGTGCTGATATTTTCTGCCACTAGACACATTGCTATGGAATTTGACTAACCTTGGTCTTCTAGATGATCTTTACTAGAATTAATAAGAATTTTCTCTGAACTTTTTGGAAAGAATTTTTTTTTTTTTTCGGTACTGGGGATCGAACTCAGGACCCTGCGCTTGCTAGGCAAGCGCTTATTCCACTGAGCTATATCCCCAGCCCCAAATATCATCTTTTTTTTTTTTTTTTTTTTTTTTTTTTTTTTTTGGTGGTACTGGGGATCGAACTCAGGACTCTGCGCTTGCTAGGCAAGCGCTTATTCCACTGAGCTATATCCCCAGCCCCTGGAAAGAATTTTTGTCACCTCCATTGACATAGTAATTTTCTAAGGAAAACAAAGACAGTTATTTTTTCCCCTGATAACTCTGTGGCAGAGAAATGTTTTTGCCAATTTGCATGCTGGGTGATAGGTTTAGTGTGGGCCATTTCTCCTTAATATCTTGATACAGTTGTCTTGCAATCTTGATGGCCCACTGTTTCAATTTATTTATTTTCTCTTATATTGTCAAAATAACAAACAAGCGAAAGAGTCTAAGTGAGTGTTTTGTATTTTGAGTTACAACGGAGTTAGATGTCATTTGTACAGGCCTGTATGATGATTAATATCTGCAGAGAAATTAGAGCAAATGAAACTGTCTGGAATGAGTTTGATTTACATTCCTTCCATCCTTCTGTTCTTAGATGAAATGGTTATTGTTCTCCACCCCTGCTGAAAGAAAAGTCTTAAACATTAATAATCACAATCTCATGATACAACCAGAGCTTATTTGAGATGTCTGTTTTCCTTACCTTGCCTTATACAGTGAAATGAAGATTCTTTCCCTAGTGATTTCTTTGCAAACATTTTAGCCATGATTCACAGCACTCAGTATGCACGAAGGCATCTAGCACTTTTTACATTGAAGAGTCCCTCACCTTAACTCCAAAGTTTGAGTCAGAAACTTGAATCAGGGCCAAGGAATCTGCATTTTGCAATTCTATTCTCAATGACTTTAATCAAGGTGGTCTATTGACCTTTGAGAAACCGCTATTTGAAGACTATGAAGTTTTCTCTCCCTTGCTGCTGGTGCTTCTTACCTCCTCTCACTTTCTCCTCTCTACGGATAAGTTATCACATGCATTATTCATCATCTTAAGAGAAAAGGCTCAGAATAGAACATTGGCAGAACCAGGGTAGGTTAGATTTGTTGGGACCCCTTTGCCATCCCTCTGCCTCTCAGCCACAGTCTCTTCCCACTCCCACCCCATCATTACAATTTTATGCCCAGGTGTGTGGCAGTACATCTTTAAATGAGGTGTATCCTAATGATAGTGAACAAAGAATAAAAATAATGACCTTTGCTAAGAACAGCTGTTCCTTTCTTATTTTGAGTCTGAGAAACTTAAGAGTGATCCATAACATATCTTTAATATGGATTAATTAATGAATTCGGGTTTATTTTGTCAATGTTATTGACATTATTATGACATTATGAACCATTGAAAAAGTTACTTTTTCTGCTTTGAGGTAGAACTATGAGAATCTCAGGTAATGAAGTTCTTAAACTCCAACTAAAAATTTGAAGTAAAAACTCGTATATGACAGTAAATGCAAAGGAAAAAAGAAATGAATTCCAAATGGTATTATTCCACAGGTAATGTCCCAAAACAAAATGAAAGCGAAGTCCTTTAATTTTCTAGTCCCTCTGATCAGAGGAGATGGCTATGCTATGATTGTTCAGACAAAAACAAAAGCAAAAACAAACCCTAGAAGGCGGCCATGACCCTACTCGTACAACAAAGTAGCAAGATCGATGTCAGATTCTCACATTACAAGAAATAAAAAAGGATGGTTTAGATAATGAATGGCTTGGCATGACCATTAGTGAATATTTAATTAAAGATTATTGCCAAAGCAAATTAAGGAATAGTTCATAAAACAGATGAACATGTGCATCTAATTAAGATTATTTGGTCAATATAAAAACAAAATTGAATTGGTTGGTTGCCTTCTCTCTCCTACCCAAATGAGAACTCTTACTACCCCAACTTCCTGCCTTTAAATAATGTTCTTCTTGTTTGTGAGCAAAATGTGCTGTTAATTGGGTAATTAATTTTAAGTTCTAGGCCCCCACAATTGCTTTATTGAGGGGAATTACTTTAAAAAGGATAAAGAAAAATGTGTCTTGCTCCAGCAACTATTGGGAGAGTTGTCTTGGGAGAAGGTGAAGGCAATTTTCCTGTTAATCAACCTTTAAAAGTACTTTACAAGAGATTTAGTAAGTCTCCTTTATCCAGTGATATGCTCATCTAGCCAATTCATTCTTAGAATTGACTTTTAGGTAATTTATGTACATTTGCACAGTAAAAATTAATATAACTTCAGATCCTCCTTGATGGGGGTTCTATCTATCATAACAGAAATGGAATTGATACACCACAAAAAGTAAAGAACTATTTGAAAATTGTATGTGTGTGTGCATGTATATGCATGGGGCCTATGTGTAATTTTCAGGTTAGTGTTGGGTCAGTGGCTAATGTCCATATGAGTGCTGAATGCCAGTAGAAAAACTCTGGTTATGAAGTTTAACAGCTTTTTAGTTTTGAAGGATGCTTGTCTTAGTGTGGTTATCAGTTGAGAATGTCAAGATGGTCTTTTGACATGATATTGCAGATTTCTGGGGGGAAATTAAAGCTCATTTTTTTTTCATTTATATGGTCAAGTGTAACATCTTACCAAAAAGAGAAGAATAAGATGGAAAAAAAGAATAAGGTGCTAGGGCTCAAGACCTCATTGCTAGGTAAGCACTCTCCCACTAAGCTGTAACCCCCAGTGTGTTAGCGGTCACTTTTTTGGAGGGTCATTTTTTGAAACAGTCTCATTATGCAGCTCAGGCTGGCCTTGAGCTCACTTTGTAGCCCAGGCTGGCCTCAAACTTGCAATGATCCTCCTGCCTCAGCCTCTCAAGTGCTGGGATTACAGGTGTGCACCACCACACCCAGTTAGAATTCACATTTTGAAAGCTAAAACAAACTTAAAATTCACATTGATTGCCAGCAGTTTTTCTCAGTTACAGCCAGTGGTCCAAAGTTCTTCTTTTTGTATGAAAGACGGAGACACTTCTAAGGAAAGTCTCTTTGATTTGTATGGCATGTGTGCATTTAAGTTAGCAATTCTCAACAAGTGATTCTATGGCCCAGGGATCTTTTAGCAATGTGTGGAGGCATTTCTGATTGTCACGATCGAGGGGTGCTGTTGACATCTAATAGAGAATTTAGGCTGGGAAACTCTGAAAGGTTGGTTTAAGTTTGTGAAGCATTCTTTCTGTACCATATCCAGAAGAGATGAGATAAAGCAGAACAATAATAATTAGTTACCAATTTAAATGTACATAGGGTTTCTTTAAAGTTAGCTATAATTACCCATTTGCATTGATATGAAAGGTAAGAAAGAGAAAAATATACAGCCCTCCCCTGATGTTCTCATAGTGATAGGCCAGGCCCATAGTTCAGTGTCTGTCTTCTACTGCAATTTGTATGTCTTGGAAGAATTATAGTTCAATGAGGTTGTCAAACTCGTAAAAGCTAAATTGGTTGTGAAGCTGATTTGGGAGCTTTTTAGTTTTCATGACTGTGTTGCAAATGTTTTCAGAGTGATCAATAATAGACAAGGTTCTTGCAAACATGAAAACAGGAAGGGGAGGAAGGTTTTAGAATGGGCCAACGTTTTCATCTAACTGCTCATTATGCATTTTATTTCTGTGGGCTGAATATCCACTCATTAGAGATGGCATGTAGATTATGGAAAATACACTTGCTAGATCCACACAGGGTCTCACACCCTGTTTACAAGAACATAGTATGTGTAAGCACATACTCTGGCTACAGGACTTATTATGATATATGCATAAACTACTTCACTAGGACAGGATACATATGCGATCTCAAATAATTTGACAATTTTCCTTTAATTTAGCATAGCAACATCACAAGTGATAGCGTAAAGGTCAGATTATTCTCTTCCCACTGTTTGCAAGGGAAACCAAGACTAAGAGACTTTAATTATTCATTTATTTGTTTATTTATGCATGCATTCAGAAAATATTAGTTGAATGCGTACCAAGTACAGATCACTGTAACGAACATTATAATACACTAGAGAATCAACTTTAGAATAAAAAGGTTGAATTTAGGTCCCTGAAACCCTAATTTATTTTTGTATGTAGTTCTGATCAACATTCTAGAATGATGGTTTATATTAAGTTATAAATAATGTATATTAAGGATTTATTATAATGTGCTCGAAATTCCAAGTGCTTTACATGCCTTATGTTGTTTAATCCTATAACAACCCAATGAAACAGATCTGGTCATTATCCTCCACCTTACAGATGAGGTCAGCGAGGCTCAGAAACAGAGTAGCAAAGGCCCGTAGCTCAACAATGGCCAATTTTCCTTTGATGTGTTGGATTCCTAAGGCTGATGGCTCACCCATCTCATTGTACAACCTGTGCTCTTTGTTCTCTGGACTTTGTCTGTTTCTTATCTCTTCTACCCTAAGCAAAGGGTGGCCAGGACGATCCTAGCCTGACATCTTTCCTGAAAGTCATTAGTTACTTTACACTGAATATACCACTAGATGTGGATCTCCCAAGAAGACAAAGGAAGGGCAGATTTGGAAGGGTAGCTTTTCCTGCAGTGGGCTATATGCTATGCCACAAACGTTATATGCCATAACGTTACAGTACAAATACCTGGTAAGTACTGTTCTATTATGAAGTGGCATGGGCTGGGGATATAGTTCAATGGCTTAAGCATCTGCCTGGCAGGCCTGAGGTCACAAGTTTGATTATTAGTACCAAAAAATATCCATTATGAAGTGGCAGATCAGCTTCCCTACAAGAGGATTCTACCTGTGACTGTGTCATGCTGCGTTTAGGTCACTAGGGCAACAAGTAAAAGAGGGATATGAGCATGAGCATGTGCATTCATACGTACATGTATTTATGTATCTTCTAGTTTCACGTTTGATTTTAAAACAGTTTGTTTTTTAAATTCAAGTCAGCTCAAATCCAGAAGAATCCATACCTCCAGCATCTCACAGTTACTGCACTAGGTTAGGAAAAGAGAGGAAGCTACAGAAACGAAACTGCATTGATATAAGTGAGCAAGAGTGTGAGTGTATGTGTGTGTGTTTATGTGTGTTATGTTTGTGTATAAAACTACATACAGATGTATATATGTGTTTACATCTATCTAAATGTATATATATAAATATATATCTATATATGTATACACACATGAAACTCATAGTTTGAAACTTTGGAATTTTGAGTTTGGGAAAATTATTGGAATTTATATTTGGTTTCCTAGATAGTCTACTATATTTCTGATTTTGAAAATTTTCTTCTGCTGTGAATGTATATATTTATTTGTGGTACAGAGAATTTGATTGAAATAACTAGACTTAACATCATTGAATACAAAAGTGCATTTAAAGAAAAGTCAAACTTATAAAACTGGCCTGCTTATTAAACTATTTGTTGGGGGCTGGAGATATAGCTCAGTGGAATAAGCGCTTGCCTAACAAGCGCAGGGTCCTGAGTTCGATCCCCAGTACCGCAAAAAAAAAAAAAAAAAAACAACTATTTGTTGGAATTTCAAACTATGTGTTTTCAAACTTTTTCATTAGAACAACTAAAAATCCACCAAATGAACAGTAGTGATGTTTAGGAACAAAAGAGAAAGACAATCTGGGCATACGATAGCACAAAGCCAGTGGTCGTTGCCCTCATGGTAAATATTGGATAATTTACTGTCATCTTCTAGTTGTTTTTACTTTAGCATTCGTGGTGGTCTCTGTGGCCTATGTGATTTATAGGTGGAGCTAACTCTTTAATTATTTTGAAACTATAGTAGATAATTTATAATATGCATATTGTAAATAGATATTAAAGCTCAAGGGCATATTATAAGACTAACCAAACTCTTCTCTAGTTTGATGCAAACAAACCTTACAGCCTGTTTATACAAATACCAAAATAGTTGCTCAAAGAATGAACAATGGATAGTCAAATCTAATGTTATTTATTTTGGCATTCTAGAGGTACAACAACCAAATGATCCAACTTTTGGCACTCCAGATAGTAAGTTGCAGTCTCATTTATAGCCACGGGCTTTGCCTATTACTGCAAAATACAAAAAGTATTTCAGTTAACCTATGCAAACACAGTTTCCCTGGTGCTCTGTGGGATTTGTATGCCCACAAGCCTGTCCCTTCAGAAACTTATGGTTCCCAGCCCAGGGCTCAGCTGATGTACCAAGCACAGATTCCTCCTTGGACGTATCCAAAGCACTTGTGAATGAATTGAATATGATCATTCATTTTTTGCTCATAAGACCCTTGATGATGCGGCCTTAAAGGCATTAGAAAAAGGTACTTTTGTTAGTAGTTAAATATTCTAATTAAGATTAAGGACACTTAAAAAAGTGACTGTGTTTCCCAATACTCTGGAACAAAAGGAGGTTTTACATCATCCTGGTTTCAAGTTCCCATGCCATTTTCATAGTTTATTTTTAATTTCAAAGGACAATGTTGAATCAGGAGAATTTTTCTTAAAACATTCTGCTTAGTGTATTTTTTAATCATGAAGAGTGGGGAAGGGGGAGTGCTCAAACTCCTCATGACCTTGGTTCTGTTCTAAAAATTAGATTCATGAATTGCTGAAAGATATATATACTACTTAAGATACACAGAAACACCAATTTAGGGACACTGCATGCAGAGTTCCACGGAAAGTTGTTAGTAGGACTCGTGTTATGTGGGTCACTCCTTAGATTGGTCATAGTGTTCAGCTTAGTCTGTAAAATAAAGAATCTTTGTGTTGGCTGAAGGAACTTAAATAAAAATTTTAGTTGAATTCTTGTTTCCTTCATCTTTCATAACCAGGGGAGTACTGGGTAGAAGCTAATACACAAAATAACTTGTCCAAATTAAATTGACACATTTAAATCATATCAGCACAACCCTTAACACTTATAAAGTTAAGGACCCTGTTGATGAAATTACCCGGAGGTCTTCAAATATATTTTACCAGGGATTATCAAGTTCCTCTTTCTATCTGTCTCTGATGCTCTGAATGTGACCCAAGCACAGACAGAGAAGTCTGAATTTTGCTGGAATACTGGGTGGCGATTTGTTAGGGCCTTGCTCATGTTACTCTATCCTGACCTCATTCAAGCACTTGATGACTTGGGTCAATTTCTTGCACATTGATGTATACCAAGTGAAACCCATTGAAATTACCTCTTCTCTTTTCCAATGCAGTTTGCTTGTACATAAGTGTAATGTCAAATTGTTTACAGGTTCTTTTTGTGTGTAATTGTGATAGCAGATTTAGCTCAAACTTTAAAGGAATCTGTTTACTGAATGGTGTTAAAATGAATGTGCTTATTACAGTATAAACATCATTAATTATGGACTCACATAAATGCATGTCCACATGGCGTCAATTTCCAGCAGCTTGGTTATTCAGCAAAAGTCTGCAGTCTGTGAATAGCAAATATACATAAACTACTGTGACTCTAATAACTCAGTAACTGCTTTACCTTGGTATGTAACACTGTAGCTCTCAGCCTGCTGTATTTCTTTCTTACCTATTTGTTTTTGCAAGAGAAACATGCTACAAAATAGTAATACGAATGTCCCAGTGAAAGTGCACACCATTTTGGCAATCATTGATCCACTCAAAAGGCAACTGCCTGCAGATGGAACAGCAGCCCTGAGAAACATATAAATATATACATACATATCTATGTATGCAATATCTACAATGTTAATTACTACCATCTATTCTCACTGCCAATGGAAACAAACTACTCTTTTCTTTGAAATCAATGATGGATACAAAAATTAATTTGTTATTAACTGCTTTCATATTCTGTTTATTTCTTCTAGTATGGTAGATGATACAGGTGCAGTATCAGTATTGTAAAATTGTGTGGTGAAACTACAAAAGTCATTCTGTGGATATATTTTAAAAGGCAGAACAGAAACTATATTTCAGATTATTGTGTGAATATAATTACAAAAATAGGTAACTATTTTTTATGTGTTTCCATAAATGACTCCATTTCATATACATTGTAATTTAGCACCAATCATAATAAATCATTTGGTAACATTTAGTTGTTATATATATATATTTTCAGTATATGTGAGGGTGATGATTCAACACTATTTCATGCTAATTCAAGAATTTTACATAAAAGATAAGTACTGTTGCAATTACCTTATTTCTAGTTTGGTGTGGCAACTTGCCGATTTGGGCTACAAAATGTTGATTATTTAATATATTTAAAATGAAATCGCAATGGGTGGACACCCTCTCCCTGCTTCTTGTTAATTGGGTGGCCTTGTGCTATTTGCCTATTTATTATTTATCAAAACTGTTTACAGAGATTTGTTTCCTCATCTGTGAGATAAAATAATAGATAATAAGATCTATTCCATCTTGAGATTTAAAGAGAATTGAGAGAGTGAAATTAGATAATCCAAACAAAGCATTTCTCAGTGTCTAACACATTAAACAAATATTTCATAGTGCCTATCCTCACTACTATTACTCAGATATTCAAATTTTAGAATTTGGCTTTCACACTTTAAATATCTGAATATATATTTCCTCTTTAGCATTTTATGGCATTTTTAATAGGGCTAAATACTTGCTGGGCTTTTTAATCAGAAGAGGAGATTATGGAGAGAAAAATAATTCTTGAATTTGGAGAAGTTCTAGAAATAATTTGGCCTTTTATTCATGTGAAGTGTGTTCATCAGAACTCTTTCCCCATGATATGCACTCAAAATATGGAAGGAATTGGACAATGTACATTTTGAGAAGTATAACATCTTTTACACAAATAACTTTATAATTTTAGAATTCATATATTCATCTAGGTCTTCATCATATTTAAAGCCCTAGAAGTTTTGCAGAAAAGGAACTTGCAAACTTCCTTTTCTCTGAATCTGCCAGACTTCTTTCACCAAGGATGCTTATCATTTGGGGACATACACTTTGGGATGTGCAGATTTAGCCAATCGCTTCCTTTTACAGGGGGCAAAACCTGTGACTCAGAGAAGAAAGAGTGTTTCACAGGTGTAGGGGTCCTGGGTTTGTAACCCCATCTATGACATTAGGCAAGGAAACTCTGTTCTAAATTATTCTCATGTATATGGCGGTCTAGAGTAATGAGGTGTTCCGGAAACCTCTTCTAAAATTGTAGCATCTGCTTTGCTCAGACCCAGGGTAGAGTCCGATGAGGTACTGAAAGCCTAGCAGGGGGAAGATGAGGATCAGCGTGCAGTAATCTTTCAGAGTCAGTCACTGCTGAGATCACTTAGGGATGATGGGCAGCACCTGCTTTGCCTCCAATGGGTAATTTTCAGATATTGTCATTGCTCTGGGACAGATGTTGGACCATGCTGAACATTAGCCCGCTAGAATGATAAGTGCTTACACAGACCAAAATAGTGAAGGCATTTGGAAGAGAATTTTCCTGTGTATTCTTATGTGGGAAGCTACGGGCTTCCTTCTGAAAAACTTAGAGAGGAAGCAAATGTGTGCGAAATTGTGAAGTTAATGACTCCCAACACCCCCAAAATTGTTTAGAGCCATAACTTCCTTAGATTCAGGTTACAGAAAAAGACAAAACCACCATTCCTGAAGGACACAGACAGATACTCACCTAAGGAGGAAACGTTGGATGCAGATGTAACTGACTATCCCCTTAAAGGAAGAGAAACAGCACACAATTTGTCAATGTTTTTGCTGCCAAGTATTGAAGCTATTTTGTACACAAATCAAGGGTCCTAAGAATACTCTTGAGTTACTAGAGAGATATGGATGATAAGAATACAAGATTACTGTCTTGACTTACCTAGGAGACTGGAAGTAAAAGAGGGCCCATGGGGAATCCAGCGAGGAACACACAATTCTGATGGTAGATCAGGAGACTTTCTGCTTCTGCTCATTGGAGAGATTTGCCTGGAATACTTCCTCATTCACCTTAGCACTGTAGTTACAAGGAGCTAGTGCCTACACAGCCACTGTCCAAAAACTCATTCTTCTGATAAATTGAGTTGAACAGTACTTGATCAGAAGGAACATAGCTTGTGGAATGAGGTCACTAAAATAGGCAAAAACAGCACCTTCTCAGACAATACTTCTCCTCCCCTCCAATTTTAATCCAAAGGCAGCTTTTCTTCCTATATCTACAAAACACTCAGACCTCCCATCAGTCTTGGACCCGGTAGCAGCTGCCACTGAAAGTCGTCATGATAGGTGTTTATCCCAACAGAGGGGCGGCACAGTCTCCTGGCCAGGCAGAATACCAGCATCCTTAAATAAACCAACCTCACCTTGTGAGCCTTAAAAATAACAATGTATCAGCAGCAAAGACCCAGAGGGCTGGTTTTTCAGATGCTCGGAATGCCAGAGAGCCCCTTGTGTACCCCATGGAGCCATCATTTATTCTTGCAACATGTCATGAAAGCACCAAGAGGAAAATCTTGGGATGAAATTGCATCTTTGCTTTTCCTCCTTCCTCTGACCACCATACAGCCTGTTAGGATAAGGAGAAGAAAGCACCCTATGTGCCTTGGAGATTCTGGGTACATTGAACTGGAATTG
>PVLD010017925.1:0-40416 GCA_004027595.1 Dinomys branickii | reverse complement strand
AAAGAGAAAAAGAGAAAAAATATGGAACAAAATATAAAAGTTATGGAAGAGGAAATGAGAGAAACAACAAAAATGGGAAAAGTGATCTTCAGAAAGATAATGTCAGAGTCTATGAGTTTTAAAGCATGGATCCTTGGATTTAGACATCATAGTAAATCTCATACAAGATAAACTCAGAAATAAAGTTTTCATGCATTTACCCTGCAGTGTACTTGTCTCAATCATAAAAGCACCACATTCTTTATGTCAAATTATTCTACAATAGCAGTGTCTGCACATAGCTTTCCTCCCTCTTCCCTTTCCTCTAAAGGACAGTGCCTCCGTCTGTCCTTCGTCTCCGCCCTCTCCAGGACAGTTTACTTCTGTCACTTTTTTTCTTGATATCTTCATTCATTTTTCCCTTTCACACTTTTTAAAAAACCTGTAGACATCGTTAATCTTCTTCCAATTTAAAATGAATGATGAACCCTCATCTTTGCACAGTCACTCGGTATTTCCATTCTGTTCTCACGTGAAAGTTTATACTATTAGCAGATTTGCTAGGTTATTTGTAATGTTTGCTCGACTTGCAGTTGTTATTTTCATATATACCAGTCCGGCTTCTGAAACGGCCATTCTAAGTGAAAAACAGACTTTGCTTCTGGAATCTACTGGCCAGTGTTTAATCCTTTTGCATTCCACTCTTTTCTCTCTTCTCTCTCTCTCCCCTCCTCTGCCTTTCTGTATCTCTGCCTCTGCCTCTCCCACAAACAGGTGTGTGTGTAATACCGATATAGCCCTAGGCTTGTCTCGCAGCACTTAGCACTCCACGTTGTCTCTGGGTTTGCTTACCTGTTGCTTCCTCTGGGCTGAGGATCTTGCTGGCAGACTTTTGTGAGGGTTTCTGGGGGGCGGAGGAGGTTCAACAGATGCTGAATATATATAACATAATGAATTAAAGGGATATCAATATAAGCATTTACCTTTATGTCTTCCTTTGTGACAGTGTCTCAGTGCTCCTGTTCCTTTTACTATATATTCTGATGTCATAGCCACCTATAATGTCTCTTTCTGCTCCAAAACAATAATAATGGTTACTCTTCTTTTTTAGATTTTTTTCTCTTATTATGTTCCCATTAAACCAGAGAGCACTATAAAGATCCACACCTTTCTTATATACCTTCGTAATTAACAAAATATTATAGAATAATTTATGGTTTTCAGTGCAGGTATGCAATATGAATATTACCTTCAATTTATGTAGAATTAGTCTTTATAACCTCTTTGATAATTCATAGTAGGCCAGTTCCTAAAATGATGAGGAAGTTGCATGTGAAACCACCTCATAATTGTATAGGAAGCACTTGGGTTGAGTATAGTTCTGTCTGACTCAAAATGCTCATTCTTTCATCTCAACTGTACTGTCTCTAGTCCTGTGTCTGTTAGGAAAATCTCAGATTCTATTTCTGACATCTTAGAAAAAAAGATCAGGCATAACACTTATTAATCACCTTTTAAAAATATCAAAATCTTATGATTTTTCCATCTCGATGTTGGGCCATATCCCCTGTTGCTCACTGAAGGACCTTCCTCTAACTGCACCATGGCAGCCCTCTGAGTTTTTCCTCCAGGAGAGGTCTTGTTTGCTCTTTCTGAGGGCTTCAATTCTCATTTCAGATCCTTCTTGGGTCCAGGGGACCCACTTCTCTCCTTCTTGTCTTTCTCATGTTGCTGTATTCCAGTGTCTGGGTGGTGATCCTGCGGGAGGATCTTTCTCTGCTGCTTACCTGGTCGCCATCTTCCCAGAAGCCTGACCTCCAATTCTTACTCTTTTTGTGTTTCTCTTTCCCATTTTGTTGTATCCTTTATCTGGGTCATTTTCCTCTCAGTCCCTGTTTCTCTTCTTTGTTAAGGCCAAACATTATAACATATTTAAAAACAAATCACTGACCACCTAAGACTAGTGAATAATTCTATGAAACTCCTCCAAATTAGGATTGTTACATACGCTAGTATTTCACTAGAACACTGTCACATCATTCTTACACTATTCCTAGACTGTCATAGTATTACAGTGGGTAAAATAATTATTATTTCAATACATGACTCATTGATCATATATAGTTGAATTTGAAAATGCACCGTGAAAAGATATGTACTATTTTTATTAATAAATTTTGACACATTATACTTATAAATATTCACTAGACTATTTGGTGATGATAATCTATCAGTAATGATATCATTGTTCATCTTGTAGCAGCAGTCTATACTATGATAATTTTGACTCTCAAGCATCAAGCATTTATTAGAAATGGACTTTTTGCATTTGTGATATTTGACTTGAGCAAACAATTTTACTTGACAGCTTATTCATGTGGCAGACAAGTTTTAACAAAGTCAAGAAAGATGAAATTGTTTAAAATGACTTCAAATTGATTAGATTTAGTTATCTTGGAGTTAATTGTTTGGTAGGAATCACTGCATAATCATCCCCTTACTTTCAATGTCTGTAAAATATTCTGACAGCACCACTGTAATTGAAGTGATCCAAAGATAGCATAGTTAGTCAAGGGAAATGAGCAGAAAGGCTATTGAACACTAGAAAGACATATTGGTATATTTTATGAAATGTGTTTGTAGAGACTTAACGGAGTGATGATTTATTTGCAGAGATTTCAATTAGAATATCACCAAAGTTGTTAAATACCTGCAATACCTAAAATGAATCCATAGGGTACTATGTTTTAATACCTATTTAAGCTGTATGTTACAAGCCTATATATTTGTGCTGCTTCACAGAAGCACAGAATTCTAGCAGCATTTCACAGCAAATTTTTAAGTGTTCAATGCTAGATGCTTTGAGTCAAAATTATAAAAATATAGACTGTTGCTACAAGATGAACAATGATATAATTACTGATGTATTATCATCACCAAATAGTCCAGTGAATATTTATATGTATAATGTGTTAAAATTTATTAATAAAGATAGTACATATCTTTTCATGTCAGTACATTTTCAAAGTCAACTATATATGAGAAATAAATTACTGTCAAGTGATACTGAAGGATAAAGTTGTAAGAATAACACATTAAAAATAGCATATACATCATTCAAAAGTAGCTAGACATTTTAAATAAGGTAGTAAATATGAGAAATAAAGCACCCTCTCCTACCTATCTTCTGCCTCTGCAGAGGCTGTGGAAATGTGAATTTGCTGCAAACACAGTACGTGGAAGAATTTGAACTTTTAAATTCCTACACCACATTTCTATCAAAGTTTTACTTTAGAGCTTGTCATCTTCTACAACAAAGTCACTAGCTGATTTCAAATTTAACAATGGATCTCTGCTGGGAAACACCTCTCTTTCCAGCCTACTCACTATACTGACACCCTCACGCCAACAATTGATGAGCACTTTCAGAGGACCGGTCTACTGTCTTTACTATATTTTATACCCTTCCTACTGAATTATCAGTGTCACCTTCTTATTCTCTTTCTCTCCTGATAGATCTGGCTATGCTTGATCATAAGAAGCCTTACATACTGAAAGGGAAATAAGGGCCAAAATGTATGGTAGATATTGGGGAGTAGGAAGGAAATGTTCAAATGAGAAAGAGGACAAGAGGGGGCAGGGGAAGCAAGGGAGGAAGAACGGGGAGCAGAAGAGAAAAGTGGAAACAAAGCTTCTGTAAACAAGGAGAAGAGGGATTGAAGGGAGAGTGGATTGGGGCAAGGGAAGAATAAAGACGTGTCACATACATATCCAAATTCCCTCTGATGAATGTAATCATTATATATTCCTAGCATGTATCAATAAAGTTCATTTAAAAAAATAAAACCTCCAAATCTTTCTTTGATGAACTGAAAAAGCCATATATTTGAGCTAAATGATCAGAATACTTCACTGCATTATTCCTAGCAGCGGAAATTGGCAGAAGTAAACATGGCTGCTATTTAGTCTTACCTCAGGTGGCTGGTGCTTGACTCTAAAGGTTATAGCATATGGAAGACAATTTATTTAAAAAGAGGATAGAGTGTCATAACTTAAAATGCCCCCAGGCACTAAAGTAGCACCTGACAAGATACATTATACTAGAATGGTCATGCTGAATTGTTTCTACAAATTTTGTAAGCTATATGCTCTTGTCAAAATACACGAGCTTGTGAAAACACTGCTAGGACCCTCAGAAGATGGCAAGGGGCCGGAGTGGCTTAGAAGTCTTCATGTTTAAGCTTCAGTAGGATCACAATAAATTTGCTTCTGTGTTCAAGTTTAACATTCAGATCCAATATCGCAAGTAATATTCAGCACTGTCAAGACATTTCTAGACCATTCAGCTTTTCTGATGACTATTTCATATCTTATACCCTCTTCTTTTGTAAAACCACATCAAGCTGAGTATGATGGTGTGAATGTGTATTCCCAGCACCCTGAGATGCTGAGACAAGGGTTTCAGAAGTTCCAGTCCAGATTGGGCAATTTAGTAATTTAGCAAGCATATCTCCTGAAAAGTCACTCTCAGTTTAACTACTGCCTTTCCACATAACTCACCCAATATAGAGAGAATAAAAAGAGGATCACTTTAGTCTCCTACCAAGAAACTACTATATGATAGTTCTCTCCTCTTTCCCATGAATCATTAGTTCTCCTTGCTAGCATTTGATCATTGCATATTGCTTTGGTACAAAATAAGCATATGCAAAACTTATTCTTACATTCCACTTTAGTTCTTCTATTCTGTACAGCAAATTCTATCTAAACAAACATTCCTGTTTCCATTCTCTTCTCACTCTATTTCAGCCAAGCCTCTCTCAGAGTATCAAAATCTAGGTCCAAGGTCAATTTTCTCATGAATTTCAGGATTATTTTTTACACTTTGTTTTGGTTGGTAAGACATCTTATGGTATCTTGGAGATAATTATTTTACAGATAATCTGCCCCCTTCTGGGAACTTTAAAATTTTCTTTTCTTGTTTGAGAATGCTGAAGTTTTAATATTCCATGTCTAGCTATGGTTCTGTGTACGTTTGTCTATACTTTATCCAGTCTAGCACTAATTAATAGCTTTAAACTTGGTGATCCATATTGATTTTTCAAAAACCTACAATTTTGCTACCAGCACTTCCTTCCTTGCCTATTTCCAGCCCTATGATGTTCTAGTGGAGATTTAAGAGTTGATTTGTCTGTTGTTTCCTATACTTGAGGATTTTTCTTCACATATTTGGAAAACATAGAGTCAGAGGCACTGAAGTAAATAATTATTTCTTTTCTTGTCTTATTGGTTCTTTTACTGTATTTCTCTTCTTTCCTAACCATAAGTTTTGTATTAAATTTTATTCCATGCTGTTAATGTTGCTTCACTAAATATCTACTTTCAAATTTTCTGAGTCATTTGGTCCTAGGTCTTCCTTTGTAGGCAGCACTGGTGATTTTGATTTGTATATCTATATAGGTGCATTAGAATTATAAGTTTAAAGTTATACCCTTTAATTGAAATGTATGATTAAATTCTTGTAAATATTCCTAATAAAATCTTGAGCTACTTAGATATCTAATGTCCTCCTAACAATCATATTTTAGCAAAAATTAATTAGATATTGAACATCTTTATACTTATCCTATCTTTCTATCACTGCCTAATTTTCACAGCTTCATTTTTACTTGATAATGTTTTATAATCAATACATATATTTGCTGGTCTTTCTCATTTGTTTTGCCATTTATACCTTACTTAGACTTAAACTTTTGAAGTAATTACTTGATACTTACTTGAGTGAGAGCATCATGGTAAATTCTTTTAGTCTATACAGGTTGTGTCCATCTATTTCAAATAATTTAACAATGTATAGAACCTGATTTTAGCGTTTATTTTTGCTTATCCTTGAAGAAAACAATTCTCTCTGGTATATAATTGCATTATTTTGTGTCTGTTTTGTCTATATGACTTTTCTTTCTCTTTATATTTACTACTCAGCTAGTCTATCACCATATCTTTAGCTATTTGGGGGGAGGAATTTCATGTTTAGCCCTCACTGCCCTTTTTGGCTTTGTCTGTATGCCGTCTTGAAGGCTAGAAATTTTTCTAGTTATTTTTTCAGAACATGCCACATCTTTGTTCTACAAAACAAAGATGGTGCTTCTTGACAAACATACCTACATACATGTACACACATATGCATATAATGCCACTCTCCACACCAGTATTACGTGCATTCTATGAAGCACAGAAATATATAAACATGCACACACATAAACATACACTTTAATATATATACTTTATAAAGTATATATATATACTTTAATATATAAATATGTATAATTGCATATAGTTAAACACATAAAATACATAGTTGTTCGCTAAGTTTAAAATAGTACATGGCAAGAAATATGGGTTTAGATTCAATCCCCTGCACATGGATACCAGTTTTCACAGCATGATTTGTTGAAGACACTATCTTAACACCAGCATATATTTTTAACCTCTTTGTCAAAGATTAGATTTGAGAACATGTCTGGAGTTGTTTCTGCATCATCTAGTCTGTTCCCTTGATCTATATGTCTGTTTCTGAACCAGGAACATGCAGTTATTATCACTGTAGCATTGTGAGATAACCTGAAACGCAGGATTGTGATACCTCATGTCATGCTCTTGATGTCCTAGGTTACTTCTGGTATTCTGGGTCTTTTCTAGTTTTCTATGAATTTTATAACTGTTTTCTCTAGCTCTGTAAGGAACGCTATTGACATCTTGATAGGAACTGTGTTACTCTATGTGTCAGTTTTGGAGTTATGGCCATTTTGACTACACTGTTTCTTTCTGTCAAGAAACAGGGGCATATTTCCATTTTCTGACACCCCCTGCAATCTCCTTTTACAGAGTACTGTAGTTTGCATGCAGTGGTCTTTATTTTTGCTCAATTAGGCTAGTTCATAAACATTTAATTCTCAATACTATTGTGAATGGTATTGCTTTTCTAATTTCTTCTTGATGCATTCATTATTGGGCACAAAAACACTATGGACTTTTGCAAGTTGATTTTGTATCCTGCCACACTGCTGAAGTCAGTTATTAATTCTATGAGTCTTTTGGTGGAATATTTTGGTTCTTCTATGTAGAAAATCATGTCATCTGCAAATAATGGTAATGTGACTTCTTCCTTTCCTATACATAGCCCTTTTAGTTCTTTCCTTTGTCTAATTGCTGTGGCTAAGGTATTGAATACTATATTAAATAGGAACGATGATAGTAGATATTCTTGACTTCTTAATTTCAGGGAAAAGCTTTTCATTTCTTCCAATTTACATGATATTGGGAGTAGATTTGTGATCTATGGCTTTTATCAGCGTATAATAAAAGCCTTCTATACCTATTTTTCTGGGTTTTTATCATGAACAGATGCTGGATTTTGTCAAATGCATTTCCTGAGTTTAAGATGATTATGTGATATCCTCATTCTGACTTAAATCATACATTATGTTAATTGAAGTGTGTATGGTGGGCCATGCTCACATCCCTGGGATGAAGCTGATTTGTTCATGATACTGAGTTGTTAATGATTTCTTACATTCTGTTTGCCAGTATCTTGTTGAGGATTTTTGAGTCTCAGTTCATTAAGGAGATTGGCTGGTACATCTCTTTTGTGATTCAGCCTTTGATTTTGGAGTCAGGGTAAAGCTACCTTCCAGAAATGACTTTGGGAGTACTCTTTGACCTTCAATTTCCTTAAAGGGTGAGGTATATGGGTGTCAGATCTGCAAATCATAGTCAAATCCCAGAAGTACAACAGAAAGACAGAATCTTAAAAGCTGTTAGAGAAAAGCAGCAAATCACCTATTAACATAAACCCATTAGAATTAAAACAGACTCCCAAATACAATTTTTTTTTATTTTAAAGAGAAAAAACATGAACAATGGTACAGAATTTCAAAACAAGGTAATAGCATGTTAACAATGGTTATTGTTTATTGTTATCTGCAGAGTATTTGCTCAGATTACAAGATATACATAGGCATGCAAAATTGATCAAACAATATAAGCACAAACTGTTCAATGAACTAATAGAAATTAGTAGCATAATTATCTTATCTATTTTGTGTGTATATATATACTTTTTTCTTTCCCCTTCCTTCTTTTCTCCTTTCCCCATCTCACTTGTTCTTTCCTTTTGAGCAGTTTCTTTCCCTTTCACAATATCTACTGTACTCTTTAGACCTCATTTACTCTTTAAGTTTCTTGCACTAAGGAGGAAATACAATGTTTACATAGGCAAGCAGACTTCCAAACACAAATCAAAGGCCAGGAGAGCTTACAGTGAACTATTTCAGGCCTCAAGAAAAAAAACAATTTCCAAGCCAGAATTACATAACTTCTAAAATTATGTTTCAAAATTGATGGAGAAATAAGGTATTTCCAAGACCTTAGGGAACAATTCAACAGGGAGAGATAATAATCATAAACATATATGCACCAAAGACTCAACTTCATAGAAGAAACACTACTGGACAGAAAAGGTCCAGTAAACAACAACCCGGTTATACAGGGGAGACTTTCAGTTCCAGCCCCAACTAAAAACCACACATGCAGGGCTTGGCTTCTCACATGGAGAGTGGGGCCTTGTGTCCTTTTTTGCCAGAGAGCTTAAACTTTCAGGGGGTCTTTATCTAGCCCACGCCCTCTGCATGACTGTCTTTTGTGGTTGTCTTTCCCTCAGTCACTATGGTAGGGTCACACTTGACACTCTGAAGTGAAGTTATTCTGTACCTGTTCTTTTTATCAGTTTTAAACAATTAACCTTTTCCAAAATGACTATTGATTATATCTTCTCATATGGTGGATGTTGCACTGAATTTTTTCTCCACTCTAGCCTGCCCAGTGGAAGGAATCATTTTTAGAATAAAATATTGCATTGATTTTGCAGTTTATATTAGCTGCAGGCTTTTCTTGGGGCTCGGGCCGCTGCCCAGCCCATTGCAGTGTTTCACCCTATAGCTGCCAACCTTCTAAGCATAACTTCTCTGCTGCTCTGTTCCAAGGAAAGATTTAAAAATGTAGAGAAGTTTTGACGGTGATCGGGGAAGAATGCAGTTCTCTGGTGAGTTTTATAGTCTCTGAAAGGCCTCTTCCTCCACAGCCATGATGTCCTGTGTATATGGGCAGCCAGTTCACTTCCTGACACAATATTTCTCTTTTTTAGATTTTTACTGTTTCTCCATCTCTCTGCCTCTGTCTCTGTCAGTCTGTCAGTCTGATGGTTGGGCCCACATGCCCCAAAGAGCTTTCGGCAGATGAAGTGATGTTCCCAAACGCACACAGAGCCATCACGATCAACAACAGAGAGCTGCCTCTTTACTGTCCAGCCACACATATTATCCTGTTTACATTCTTTACACACTGACATGACCATGTGCATATACATGTTTACCTGTGCTAAGTAATGCTTATATAACTGTGTCCCAGTCTGCACCTGCACTGCATAATGGGGTCATGTCCTCAGGTTTATCCCGAGGTGTCCTTAGATACCCAAGTTCTGAAGCACTTTATAACAGTACCCCCACACTGACCTTCTCTCTCTCTCTCTCTCTCTCTCTCTCTCTCTCTCTCTCTCTCACACACACACACACACACACACACACACACACACACTCGTAAACACATAACATGTGCCATTATTCTTGTTTTTTCCAACTGAAGATTTGAAATGTCTTCCAATATACCAATCTTTAAAATCTGTCATTTATGATGACCTTTTCTGAATTGCAAGGATGACTCTAAAATGATAACCAGGATAATACCACTGTAGACACCAACAGAGTAGACAGCTTGCTTAAATAGTTTGGCCTCAAGATCCTTTTCCATCTCAGTGACCTCACTCCTAACTTTCCATAAGTGTGTGGCGCAAGTCAGTGAGTTTCATTTTTTACAAGCAAGCACACCTCCTGCAGAGCCTTGCTATCAATCTGTGAGCCTTGCCTCAGTCGCTCAACAGATGTAACGCTGAGCCAGTTTTCGCATGTCCCTCTCCAGCTCCTCCTTTGATTTTAGTCCCATTCCTTTTCTGCAGAGATGGTTGCCTTCTTTGTGAGGTTTGTTGTGTCTCGGCCATGCCTTGATGGTTACTGGTTCTTGTTTCTGCATCATCATTACATATTGTGCCCTTCTCTGGATTAGGTAAGAATGAGGGACAGTTATAGTCACTCCTCACTACTATGTTTCCCTAAAATAAGAACAAGGTGGAAAATAATCAGTGTTGAAAACTAGAGATCAAAACTTCCAGGTCCAATCAGCCAATCCTTGCTTTACCAGTCATCACTATTATCGTGCTCAGTGGCAACTCTGTAGGAAGGTAAGTCGAGGACTGGTTGACTGGAGCTGGCATTTTTGATCTCTGGTTTTCATAGGTGATTATTTTCTAGCCACGTCCTTTTTTTGGAGGACAGAAGATACTCTCCACCAGCCGTATTGGACATATTAATTCAATCTTCTCTGTGTTCTGTTAGTCATGTTTGTTTTGATGGTAACCTCTTCAGCAATGAGAATTGAGCAAAGTGTGCCCAGCTACCATGTGTTATTAGTGTCACCTGAGTCTATTCTCAGGTCTATGTTACATCTGCTGAATCATACTGTGAAAGGAGGTCCTGGGAATCTACTTCATATGCTATGTGACTCTTCTATATACTCAACTTGGGAAATGCTTCTCTGGTTAAAATGGGCGCCTCAGTTCTTGGCTGCATATTAGAACCACCTGAGACACTTGAAAATTCTGAAGTTAGAACTTTACCACGGGTGAGTTATATCAGAATGTCTGGAAGCACAAACACTGATTACATGCTTGGTGTATAATATACATCTAGGATTGAAGGCCATTCTTCAGCTCAGTTGGGATAGTTCTGTACTCTCACAAGAAGATGTTTGCAAAGTCTGGAGACATTTTGGAGACAGCACCACAATGTCTCTCGAGGAGATGTTGCTAAACATCTTATAATACGCTGGGACATCCTTTCCACTGCAACAAGGAATTTTCTGGCCCCAAGTGTCAATATTGCTGAGTTTGAGAAACTTTCATGCTTTTGTTTTAATTTTGACTCTTCTATTTAAAACATGCTTTAATGAAAACATCTTCATGGATAGCAAAGGATTTTACTTTCAAGATATGACTCAGTGGATCTAGGATAGACTTGAAAATATATCCCCAGGTTTTGCTGATGGCACTGGGGTGCTCATGAAAGCTAAGCTTTGAGACTCTCCAGCCTTCTCATATTAATGCTCTTATCCTTCTGAGATTGGGCACACCCTGATACTTGGGGGTAATCAATAGGAGATGCAGAAAAAATAGTCTTGGGACACATTTCCTGTATTTGAAATTTAACTACCTGTTTTGTTGTTTTGTGGTTTGGGGAACATGAAATATAATCTTGTTCCTTTTAATTATTATTAAATATATTTGCCTCTGTATACATTCTATTCACATAATCATATACTAATCACTTTGCTTTATTTTTATAGTATAAAAAGAAAAGCTGAGTATGAATCTGAACTTGAATCTTTAATGAAACTGAAGTCGAAGAACAATGACTATCTCAAACACCTCTACAAGGAGGCTTATCAAATCGGTGTTCTTTTCCACGTAATCAAAAATAAAACAGATGATATGGAACTTAAAATATCAGAAGTGAGAAGAAAATTTAAGGTTATGTATCTTTGTGTTCTTATTAACTATGAAAAAAAGAGTCTGGCACCTGATTTGTATGGAGTTGTTCTCAATAAGTAGCTTTTAATTTAAGGATAAATAGTCGGAAGATTAGAAGATAATTACATGTTTCCAAAGGCCTGGCTTGCATGAAAAGATGAAATTTCAATGTTCTGAATTAACTTTTGTATCTACCCTTTACTATTATCAACTATTACACTTCTTGGAGCACCAGGAGTATAGGGCTTGGTTCCAATTCATGCTGTATATCTAAAATATAATGATTCTGTCTGTGGTAGGAACAGGGAATTCTGAGATGTATCCTGGAACCCCTTGTAAAAAGTGTATAGGAAGTACCTACAATGGATTTGTAAATTATTGGATGTCAGAGTTGCCGGCAATGTATAGACTACAGTGCTATAAAAACAGTTGCCTACATGCCTCAAATCCGCTGCTTTTGAGAAGTGTGACGAACAGTTACGCCTTACCATTTGTTGCAATGTCCGACCCATTTTACTGCATGTTGGAGACCACTTTACCAGGCTGCTTCCACCCATCACACCTCACATACTCACACTTCTCTTATCTTTGGCATTTTCTTATTAAAAACTTATAAGAATAAAATTACTGTACAATTTCTATTCTATGTCATAAACCCGTTGCTGTCACTATCTTCAGTGAAAACTGTCTCTTGAAATGTATAAACTAGGAACATATACATTCTCTGCCAGGAAATTTTCTGTGCTGAATGCCTGGGGTGTATTTTCCACGCTGAATCCATCTGTTCAACTGACTTGGTGAACTGTACCTATGTCTGTCCCAAGCAGTATTCAGTTGGCTCATAATGTGTCTTACGTTTAAAAAGTAAGAAGCAAGGCAAACATTGTACACAGTAAACATTAAATTTAAGATTATTGTATTTTAAAGATATAAGGGATATGATTATATATATACAATGTAGCAATACAATAATACTTTATGTATTTTTTATCACTTAAGTTTTCATTAACATGTTTTTCTAATTAGTTTTGCTTTCACTGAAGATATTCTTGAAGACATCACCATCCAGTTGCTTGGCTACATAGCAACATATTTTAACTTTTTCATTTCACCGGGCATTCTTTGTATTATTTAATTATTTTTCCCATAGATGTCAAAAATGTACATTTTCTTCTTCAGATATATTGCTTCATTTGTGTGACTTTGCCTTATTAAGAGGGATATTACATCATGTTATCATCATCATCACTAAATTTCAAAATTATTCCATGCCATGAAAATATTGATGGATTGAGTTCAAGAGTTTGGTAGGGCTGTAGTGTACTTGCTGTGATAATGAGCTTTCTGCTGCTGTAACTCAGTTCTTGAGATAACCACCTGACAAGAAGAGTCTATTTTGGCTCACAGTTTCAGAGACGTCAGCTCATGTCAAGCGAGCCACGTTTCCTAGGACCTATGGCAGCACAATACCTCGTGGCAGAAATACATGGCCAAAAAATTCCACTTAACTCATCGGGTCCAAGAGGAGAGAAAACACGGAGAAAACTGTGTTCCAGAGCCACCCGGGAGGGCACAGCTCTGCCGCCTGCAGCTTTCCACTAGGCCCCACCCCTTAAAGTTCCCATCGTTTTCCTATGTTGTCACCCTGGATCAAGCCTTTCAAGCGTAGGCCTTTGGGGAACATTCAGAGTCGCAGCTATGGTACTTACTTTGCAAACCCAAGTAGAGCAAACCCTTTTTGTTCGCTCAGGCCATACTGAAGAGAACACTTGTCATGTTCTTTCCCTACTTCGTGGTTACCAAGAGATCGCTGGAAAAAACAACAGAGAGAAGCTGCTTCCTTTAGAAACCTTTCCCAATTGCGAAACATCCCGGCTTCTCTCTGAACCTGAATATAAATGGCATTAAATTTCTGCAGTATAATGTGCATGTGCTTATCTGGGTCAGAGTAGTACTGAATTAAAATTAAATTTTTTAGGTTGTCCTTAGGTAACTCATGAATCTGTAGCAATTTATGTGTAGTGCCTGTCTGTGTAATGACCCTATTGTTTTTCGCTAAATGATTAATGAATATCTGTGTACTACACTGAGTCTGTGCACTATATTTTCCTAGCAGGTACATTTCTATGTTGGTTGATCTTGGTCTGAAACTCATCCTTAATCCATGTCACTCAGAAATTAATTATAGCAATTTCACTTCTGGGGTAATTCTGAGGAGTAACCTTTTGAAGTCTTAATGGTAGAATCTCTGAATTATGTTCTCTCAGTTAATGCATAAATTAACAGTATGTATTAGCTGGCTATTCTGAACAATCAAGAGTAGCCAGTAGTTTCTGGACATTTCTAACTTCAAATCTAATTTCAAACAAATAATTTATCTCAAGTTTTCCAGTCTGTAATCCTAATAACTGACCTATTCGGAAAAGCAGTGTTTGACCAAGTACTAGAAAAAATTCACAAGTTGGAATAGGAGATAAGTCAGTACGAGAAAGAAAAATATGTGGTCATTCATGATGTTGAAGGAATGAAGCAGGAAAACAGCCAGATTGTGTTAAGAATATGTCATTGCCACAATAACATTTTGAAAATTTCCAGTACATATTAAATTTTTCTTAACACGCAAGTTGAAGTCTTTGTGGGATTTTTGAAAGGATTTTTTTTTTCTCAAATATAGTGCAACTCTGGTAGAAAAGTGTATACTTCAGGTTACTTTGACTTCAGATTAGAATCATAGTCCTAGAACGAAGTGGGAATTTAGAAAGGAATGAACAGAACAGAAAGGAAAAGAGACCATCCCACAACCTTATCATGTTGGATTATCTCCCTCCTCCCTCAATATAAAACATTCAATTAAATTTCTTTAATGTTTACAATATTGTGCACTTGTAAACACATTTATTTTGGTGGCAAAATCATTGATCCAAAGTAGCATGGCTGTAGGTAACTATAGAGCCACTGTAGAGCCAAGCCATCTGATACTGAACTTAACATGGTCAGTAGAATATTATATCTATACTCAGACCAACAGAGATTGAGTCAAGCTCAAAACTTCAAAATAGTCATATAAGGAGATCAGTTTAATCCTCAAAAGTGGTGATGTATTAGATCCTCCACAGTAACCTGCCCATTAATTCTACATTTTAGAGTGTGATGACTTCCCTTAAATACTTACAAAGTATTTTCACTAATCCTAACTGTTCTTAGAAAGAAACCTTGACCCCCCTTTCACATGCTACAGCAGTTCCCCTTTCCATAATTTCAGCTACCAGGAGATAGCGAAGTTCTAAAAATATTAAATGAAGAAATTGTGAATTAATCATGTTTTAAATTGTATGTCATTGTGAGTGACACAGTCATCTCTTTGTCCAGTGTATCCATGCTGTGCATCCTGCTACGTGCCTGTTAGTCACTTACAAGCCATCCCGCTTGCCATAGACTCTTGTGGTATTTCAGTGCTTACACTGAGTAATCTTTGTTTTACTTAATAATGACCTCAAGACACAAGACTAATAATACTAGAAATTTTACTACAGTGTATATTATTATTATTTTGATAATGTCTTACTTGACTAAATATAAACTTTATATATACGTATATATATAAAGGAAAAAAACAGTACATACACAGGGTTTTGTACTAAGTACAGTTTCAGGCATCTACTGGATGTCCTAGAATATATTTCTTGTGGGAAAGGGGAGAATATATATTTGTTAATCTCTAAGGCAAGATTCACAGGTCTTCATTTCAGTAAAATGAAAGTCAGAAACTTCTAAAAAGCTTTTGTTCAGGATAAACTGCCTTCCGGAAGAGACCTGCTTCACACATTTCTAGTTCAGTCAACAGCAGACAATTCTAATAAACCAAGGTTCGATTTGTGTACTTTGCAGCTTCTATAAGATTATGGTTAAGATTGGTGATATTTTTAAATGGTTATAAGACAGAAGTTCTAAAAAATTCATTAATTCTTATTCTAGTGCACTAACATGGTGCAATTCTGGTAGAAAAGCGTATGCTTCAGGTTACTTTGACTTCATAGTCCTAGAACTAAGTGGGCTCTTAGAAAGGAAGGAACAGAGCAGAAAGGAGAGAGCATCCCACGAGCTCATTTCATGTTGGATTCTCTCTCCCTCCTTCTATATATAAAACGTTTAATTAAATTACAGAATTTATGCCTTACAAATTTATGCCTTATAGCTGGTCAAACCTAGAGCATATCACTCTTGCTTCTTGTATAACAGCCTTTATTGAATTATGAGTGGAATTTAAATTCTTGATGTTTTGCAAAGGCTGGGAAAAGTAATGGCCAAAATTGGTCACTGTTGCTTGGTGCTCCAAGCTAATGAGCGAGCTGATCATACTGTCGAGCTGACCTTTTAAAAGGACGCACAACTGATATATCTGAATTTCAGAACTAAGAGCAAGTTCATTTTTCTTGGTGAAATGGAGTTTCTTCCTTATCACTGATTAGGTACTCTCAAGTGTCTTGTTTCCCGTTTATGCCACACAATTATCTCCTTATCTTCCCCTATGTTCCATATACACTAATTCAAGAGATATTTTTGCTTTTTCATTAGTTGTGAATTTATTAAAATTCTCTTTTGGAAGTAGACTATTTTGCCAACGTGCAGTGCAAAAGAAGCCACTGTCATTAATATTGGGAGCGCGTGTCACATGAGTGAGATTTGGTTTCTGCACAAAGGGTAGCAGAGTACAAGCGAAGCAGAAAGTGTGGGAAGTAGGATTCAAGTCCTTCAAGAGGTAGAAAAATCTCATCTTCCTGACGTGTTCGAAGCAATAAATAAACCTAAAATCTATGATAGAAGTAAAGCATGGAATATGCATGGTGTCTGGGGCGCAAAACATTAGAGGACATGAAAAAGCTTTGATTGATTTCCTGTAAATATCATATGGGACCCAAATTTCCATCCCCATTCTAGTGGGGTATCTCTCTGCTTCCAGAAAATGGGTGGGAATTGACCCGTCAGCACTTGCACTTAATTTTCTGAACTCTGTATTTGTCTCCTTCCTTTTCCAAGGCAAATTTGCTTCAACTGATAAGGCCCGTATGTTAGAGTCAGGTGTTTATTAATGTGAGTCCTGGTTCTGCTGTTTGTTCTGAGAATACTGAAAACATAAGTCACCTTTATTATTCCAGGCTCCTTGTGTCGTAGAATGTGGTATTACCCATCTCTGCCTCTAGGAGACCAATAAGTGATACTATATGTAGATCATTTAACCTAGACCCTGCCCGATGGCATGTTCTCAGAAGTATTAGAGATAAGTGGCATAAATTCTCCATGGCACGGGGGTATTTTTGCTGTTAAGGTGAAATACACATTCAACAACTGGCATGTTTTACTTGAGTCTGTGTCCCAGTGAATGTGATAAATGTGTAGATTCTAAGCAACATGTTGAAAATAATAATATCTATTTGTTGAATGTATAATGAGTGACTCATTGGATAAATTACTTTCATGCATTATATTCTTTTAACTCCCACAATAATTCCATGGCAAAGAATGCATTATTAGCCCAGTTTTATATATGTGAAAAGTGGCATTTGATGATGGCAATGTTATATTGTAATTATGTGTGCCAAGCATCAAACTCAGCATAAATTGTAACTTTCCTGGGAAAAATATACACTGTATATGAAACTTTAAATGCATTCCTAATATAACTCAATAGTATTATTTAAAAAAATTGATTTTAAGAAAATAATCAGATAACAAAGATGGGTAGTTACACAACCACTTGAAATTGTAGCCTATGAGGCAGCAAGATTGTCTATTTTGTGTACAGTACCAAGTTCTCAGTGCTTAGAACAAAGTAGTCATAAAATGTTTATAAAAATGTCAAATATGCAATTGAGACATATGGTTGTGGAACTTAAATATGAAAATGTATTAATAATACAACAGTTATTAAATATACATGGATAAATTGTAATTTCACTCGATTGAATTTTTAAAGAATTAATGGGACTTCTGCTTTATTTTTGGGGCTGAGGTAGAACTTGGTAGACTGCATCTACCAAAGATAACTTGCAGCTCAGACCTTAGAAAAGAAATTAGACCACAAAGGTCACCGCATTAAGTGCGGGTTTAGAGATTCAGACTACTTTAGTTAATATAACTTTTTTGTAGTTTTAAAATGTTTCCGCGAAATATTGCTTTCATAAGCTACACAGTGCTTTCATAAAAGAGAAAAACAAAGACCATATTATATTATTGTTAGACAGAATCAGGATGTGCCACCTCCGCACTTTCTGTCAGAGTCCTGGCCACCAAAATGCGTCCTGACAATCAGAGTCAGCAAGGCCTTGTCGGACTAATGCTGTCCAGCCAGTGGTTCTTTGCACAATCCTTAAAGCTTGCTTTCGGAATTTAAAAGTCTCATTCTTGATCTCCGTCCTTACGTAACACAAGTGCTACACTGCTTCACTTCGCGCCTCTGTCCTTGGAGAGTAAACGGAAGCCAGATCCTGAGTGAAGCGCTGTTGATAGTGTTTAGCCCGGTTTGGGAGAGCCCGCTGCCTCTCCTCTGCACTTCAGCGCTTTTTTGTACTAGTTCAGGAAAATAGCTCTCTGCTGCCACCTGCTGGATTTTGATTGCTAAAGCCAGACAACCAGCAGGCCGGAGGTGACTGTTTCATCGGGCTCTTTCCAGCCAGCGTCTGAGTTGCTGTCGGGGCTTTGCTTCAGGATTCCTTGGATCTGGTCAGAGGGATCTTTGGATGCCTCTTACTCATTTTCTCCAAAAGGCACAACTGAATGGTCATGACAGAGCCATTAGAGCCTGCAAGGCTCAAAATGTTTACTACCTAACCCTTTCTGAAATATTTTGCTAACCCCAGCTCCAAAACTTTAATAACAGCAACAGGAACAGCAGGGCTCATTTCTGTCTCTCCAGGGCATGGCCCATAGCGGTCACGGCCGGCTGCCGGGCAAACCTGGGAGACGCTGCAGGGAGTTTCCGGGCAGAGCGCCTCCCTGAAGGGCGAGGGCTGTGGGACCCCTCACATGCGGGTAGCAGTTGCCCCTGCGTGAGGAAGGAGAGCAACAGCCGCCCACTGGACCAAGGACGGAGACGCCCTTGTCTGCCCTCGCGCTGTGCTTTCCTGACCACGCTGACCTTGCCCCAGCTGGTGAAAGAGCAGGGCCTGCAGGACCCGGCCCCACATTTCAGGTCAGAGTTAAAACGTGGATTCGGAGCTCAGGGGTGATAATTAGTTAACAGGCACAAATACACAGTCCAGATGTACATTTCTCCTATTTGGGTTGATCGGTGCCTGCACTTGAACCCCATGCTTCGCATTTATTTGTTATAACTTGATCTTGTCTTCCATTGCACTGACTTTTTAGAAGTACATAAGCCATTTACTTGACAGAATTTCTTTCAATAGGAATTTATCTTTGGGAAACGATGTTACCCAATTTTAAAATTGTGTCTATGAAACTTATGTAAAAGGTCATGATATACATTTTTCTTTTATTAATGATACTAGGCTTGACCGTTTGGTTAAAGTAGCAGGTGTACACATTCCTGCTTTGTAAGTAATAAGTAATCAACTGAGTATTTGAAAAATATTCAACTTTCCCTCAACAAATATTCACTCAATGGACTTAGCACCCATTTATGATTCTTATTTTAATCCATTATTGGGACATGTGTGACCTGACAATATTTCTGGGTTTTCATTCCCCTTACAATGAGTTGGCAATTTGAAGAACCCAAAGGTCTGGGCTAAACTGGGTCACAGACCACATTCCTGGACGAGGCAGTCCTTGTCTGGTTCCAATACACATTTTTTCTCTGTTTTGCTACAAAGAAGAGTCAGCCTCCTTTCCTTTCCCGCGTCTCTCCCCTTTCCCCACATCTCAGCACAAACACCTTGGAGACCTTGTGTTACTATCCATTCTCAGGATGCCATTTACCACCGAGAATCTGGGTGACTGTTGCATTTTAATGGACCTTGAGATATGAGATTTTTTAAAATAAAGCATATTTCTGAGTTTGAAATAGCCTGAACCTTTTAGCTTAATTCCCAACCTAGAGTCCAAAAGTTGTTTTTGTTAATACTAAGCCACTTTCCTCATGAAATTAAGCATTCATCAAATCTTATGTACGGAACACCGCATTAGAAGCTGAGGAAGAGAGGAGGGCAGGTACTGCAGAGCGCTGTACTGCAGAGCGCTGTAGCACGCAGGAGCCACAGGGTCAGGCGGCTTCACTCACATGAAAGCTTGTGACGTCCACTTCCCATCTTTACAAGCGGGTAACAGTTGACGCTATAGTTTGGATTTGCAATGTTCCCCAAAAGCGCATATGTCCCCAGCATGTTAAAAACTGCAACAGGTGGGAGCTGAAGGTTTAGTGTCCTTGGGGGGAGCTCTTGAGGGTTACTGTGGGTCTGGTGTCTTCTCCTTTGAGCTGTTTCTCGGCCATGAGATGAGCAGCTTGCTCCCCTCCCTTCCGGGCGCAGTGCGCTGCCCAGCAAGTCTGAAGGCAGGGGCCTGACTGACTGTGCACTGAAAGCTCTGAAAATCTAAGCCAAACAGAACCCTTGTCTCTTCATAAGTTTATCTCAGGTTACAGCAGTGGAACAAAGTAGCTATTTTACTAAGTGGAGATGATGAATACTGCATACACACATGCACGCACACACACACACACGCATGCATGCACACACACACGCATGCACTCACATGCATGCACACACAAGCATCAGGAGAACTAATTCTTTCCACAGCATCACATGAACTAATTATTCTCCCATCTAAGCCTATTTTGGATCATCCCAATGTACACAGGTTTCCATTAACACAGAGTCCTGCAAAGGAAGGACTTCTTGTACATGTAAAGCACTCTGAGAACTTGCCCCGCACACTACACATTCCCTACAGTGCCGCCTGTCATATTAAATCAAGAAATCATACACCACTACTATAACTCTGTCATTCTCCAGCTTCTCCCTTTCAATCTTTCTAGTGACAGGGTAATCAGTGTTTTACCAGGAGACGGTACTCTAATCCTTGTGCTAATCAACTTCTTTCTAACTTATGCTTATTTAATCCAGATTCTTCTTAGTGGCTACAAAATTCACAGTTTATAATTAAAGCAGTGCATCCCTAGATAGAACTCAAACTCTCCCAGCAGATTTCAGAGCTAACTATAGCATCCTTAGCAGATTGGCACCTCTTTCACTCAGAGTCTTGGAACTGGCCTCAATCTCTAATATAGGCAGCTGAGCTACAGAATTCAAAGAGGCATCTTGTTTGGAAAGCCTTGTGGTAAGGCTGGCAGCCCTGTTAGGAGAGGGGCACAGGTGAGTCAGAAGGCTCTATGCCAGTGATGGTGACCCTGTCAGAGCTTTCCATGATAACAAACATCCTGCTTTCAGTGATAACAGCCTGCTGCAGGACATGTGCCACAGGCTGGCCACCATTGCTCTATACTAAATATCCCTATCCTTTTGAAGGTTTCATCTGAGAATCTAGGTGTTACTGAGATGCTAAAGCAATGAGATAAAGTCCCTCAGATTTCATATTGTGGAAAATGGTATCCTAGTTGAGCTACAGGCCTGGAAAAGAAACATAGCAGTTTTGTGTGCTTGGGCAATTTATGTAATCTCTCTCACTTTTACCATATGTAAAAGGGAATGATAATAGCTATTTCATGGCTTCACAGTTAAGTTAAAACCGGGTAATTGTACACAGTAGGCATTTCATATACTTTAGCTGTCACTATGTGTTCGTATTACTTCGTGGTCATAACTGCCCAGGTTCACAATGAGAAATCAGTTAAGTCACTTTGCTGAAGGTCATTGAACTTCATGCGGCATCCCACATCCAGGGGCTGATTATGTGAAGGCACCCATAACACCTTCATCCTAACTGGCGCAGATTTAAACACCCACTCTTCCTCCTGACTCCCTGTGGGATGGATTGATGTTGTCCTAGAGATAGTGTCACAGTTCAGCCTGTCTGTCTGTCTGCCCAACTCTGCTTTGTTCCTATTCTGTGCACAGGCATTGGCACCACATGTGTGCCTGACTAAACACCCTGCTCACTAAGTGCTCCGTGGTCAGCATTACAGGGACATCACTTGTGCCAATAGGATGGGAAGAGAGAGCTTACTTGCAAGTGTCACTGTGTGGCCTAAAATCTTTGACCATCAGAGATCAACTTATTCCAGTCTTTAGTGCACCCTAGGATGTCTTGAAGGTGTTAATAATTCAGTAGTTCACCTAAGAAAGACACAGCTTCCCAGGATTTTCTCATGGGTTGGTGGAGCAGTTGTGGTTTTGGTAAGGAGGACAGTATCCCAGGCAAGCCTTGAGCCCCTGGCTGGAGAACTGCTGTGGCTCAGGGGCTAGAGCAAGGATGAAATCAGCTGCTCAACCAGAGGTCGGGGTTTTCTTTCGATCATGCTGTCTGGGTCACAGAGATTTAGGGCAGGGCATTGAGGTTGGGTTTTCCCAGTTCTGTGAGTCGCTGATTTCCTGGGGAAGATTTGTCCACTGGTAAGAGGCTGAATTAGTTTTGTATAGAGACACAGATCTCAAATGTATTGTGCTTTCTTCCAGAGAAATAGTTTTTAAAATTTCTTTCATTTTCTTATATTCTTTTCATATGCTACCTAAAGTTACTTTTAGCCTTACAACCACAAGTTCTTTTTGTATAACTTTACCTAATTCAAGAAACAAATTCATTTAAACACTAGGTTATTCTTCCAAGAGCTAATAATTTAAAAAATTCATTGAATGCATTTGAAGGTAACACAAACTAATTAATCTCTATTTGTAGCCAGAGTGATCTCTATAAAACACTTAGTCCTTCACTACATTTTATGAAGAAAAGATATTATATGATCCAGTAGTTGTTCACATCTTCAGCCCCATACCTTACTATTTACTAACTCATCACACATGCACGCATGCATCCATGCACGCACACGTGCATATCTTTTAATTAGTTTCCAACAAAGGTCAAATGTGAAGCTATATTTTGGAACTTAATGTATCTTTTGGCCTTTTTTTTTTTTTTTGAGACAGGGTCTGGCCATGCAGTTCAAGTTGGCCTTGAGCTCACTTTGTAGCCCAGGTTGGTCTCAAACTCACAATGATCCTCCTACCTCAGCCTCCTGAGTGCTGGGATTATAGGCATGTTCCACCATGCCTGGCTGTATTTTTCTTGAGTCTATTGAGATGTTTTAAATTTTGTTTCTTTCTATTAAATATTTAATAAATTGATAAAAGATAGAAGAGGCTGCTAACTTCTTTTAAATTATAGAAGTATTATGATAGCCTTGGTTTTAAATGTAGGTATATTATCATTTCATGTACTGTCCCTATGTTTTTTTCCTTTGGAATTATTTTTATTTAGGAAAGCATAGTGTTAAAGTGTTGCTATGCTGAAGAGAGGGAGGGTTGGGAAAGGGACAGTCACTCTAATTCTTTACATTGTCTCTATATCCTCTAGGATATGAGTATATATTCAGTAATGAAGTAAAGAAAGTAGAGACATCTCTGAACCTCTATTTTTCTTCTTTGTGAAGCTGCATGCCTTTTTTGAATTCAGAGAGCAGCCTAAATCCTGGCCAAGCCCTCTCTCATAGAAGGCCTCCCAAAATGAAACCTTCAAATGGAAGAAACTTTTCAACTGCTTCTAGATCTTGTTTTTATGTGATAATTTTAAGCAAATTTAGCAACAGAGAAAAGATTTTTCCGATTCTTTTTCTTTCTCTTTGCCTACTAATTTTTACAGCATCATAGTTTGAAGAGATTGTTCTAGTAGACCACATTTTATAAACTTCACTTGAATTGTATTTACCTTGTCTTCAAAGTTGAATGTGCTCATTCTGGAAAGTAATGTAAAAATAAACTCAGTTATTTTTTTTAAGAAACTGATGAATAACTAGATTTTACTTTCTGATTATTTGGGGATGGTTATATATGTTCAGGACCTTAAGGTATAAACTCAGTGAACTCAAAATTCTGCATTCCAAGGTTTTTAACAATTGCATAATACACTAGCTATAATAAATGTTTTACTCTATAAGTATAGTGAAATATATCTAATGTTACCAAATTCCATTAAAATATTTTTGATATTATGTGCATATCACTTAAAATATTAAAAACTTTCATATAATACAGGTTAGAGAAGAGTTTCTGAAAAAACTCATTCGAGGGAAAGTGGCTGCTGGGATACTAATTCAGGTAATACTAATTTGGTTTCAATATTTTATTCTTCCTTTGATTTGCATTTTACTTAGCATTTTAAATTTGCTTGTAATGAGGCATCTTGTCACTGCTTGGTTTGCAAGCCAGCACTTTTCTCTCCTTAGCTGATGACAGCTGCCCTCTGTGTACAACTAGCAGTGTCTGATCATGCATAAAGAAACTGACCTCCCATACACATATCTCATTTTGTGGCTTAATGGGAATTTCTGCCAGTAAAGTAAGAGGGCAGTGGAATCTCATTCCTGTGTCTAACTCTTTGCTCTGTTTTGTGATGATGTTATGTTTTCTTTACTTTTAGTGCCTCTCACTTGAGTTTCTTTATTTAGCCCTAAGAGAGAAAAATACGGTATAATAATTTATGCTAAGAGTTGGAAATAAAAAATTGTAAAAGTAGCACAATTGCCAGGGACAGAGCTTAGTGGCACAGTGTGCTTCACTCTCAAGCATGAAGTTGTGAGTGCAGTTCCCAGTATCAAAAAAACACCAAAGTTGACATTAAGTTTTAATTTTTCTCTATCCTTTGCATACCTTTTGGAGATGCAGGTTCAGTTTTGTGGTTCATAGTATGGTTCTAGAATGCGTCAGCTTTAGAAACTAAGACAATTGTAATATAATGATCATGACCATGACAATGAGAAAAACAAAGAAAACAGTCCAAAGTATTGCTGTTACGTGAGGTGACCTACACTTTTGTTTTTGAGGCAAAGACAATTTTATGATCTCTTCTGATAGGAAATTTGTCATTTTGAAGTGTATAGAAACCAGAAGTTTTTCTATATGAAATTTGAAAAGCGACAAATTTCCGATCTCATTTTTCTCCGTGTATGCTCAATAATTGCACTGAAGTTCTAGCCATTTTTGACTAATATTTGGTTATTAATTTCCTGCCCGTTGGACTTAGTTGATTTTAGACTGAAGGAATCACGTCTATGCAACACGTGTTGCCAGTGTATTCTGTAACTAATTGTACTTCCTTAAGAATGCGTCATTTTTATTGTCCGTTAATTTTGCTCTCATTTCTTCCAGGATTGTTTATGTGCTCTTTAAATATACATTGGTACCCTTTACTTTTTATGGTGATTCTCTTATTTTATTCTCAAATGGTAGCAAAGATGGCTGCCTAGCATAGGGTAGAAGTTTAATCAGTGCTTAGGCAAATAACAACCGAGTTAATCATCTAAAATCTCTGCTTACAGAAAAGCCTGTATTCCACTCAGGAAGCCCAGTCCCTGGAGAGGCAGAACCATATGAAGAAGAAAGCAGTGCACGCCCTCACACTCGCAGAAATAATGGAGCCTCTACAGCAACTAGAAGAGGATGCTGTAAGAATCCGAGCTCTGCACGAAGAGCAGGCTGAGGTAAGATTTGTTATTAAACCAGAAACTAATTTGTAGGAACAGTTAGGTTGGTCAATCAGATACGTGAGTTTACATCATTATTGGGAAAGTTATTACTTCACATAGCAAAATCACAGACACAGCAACTCCTTCAAGACTGTGATGCTGATCTACCAAGACATTTTCTTTTAAGACCTATTTGAACCCTGTGCTCTTACAGTGCTCTCAGGAAAAGAAGTTTTCAAATGGGTGAGCGGTAACTTATCTCTCTTAAATTTAACTTAAAGTATTCACCACTTTTAAATGGATGCTAAAGTTATGTTTACTCAAATATAAAGTATAGTTGACAGTTTCATGGTAAATGTTTGGTGTATGTAGAAATTGCAGACAGCTATGGTGAAAAACAAAGAAAACATTGCTAAAATATTTTCAAAGCTACAAGCTGACGACAGTGACTGATACCACTAGCCCTTCCCAGAGAAAAATAAATGAGTAGAAAAAATATGAATATACCTCTCGTTAGTCTTTTGCAGAAGGGGGGAGTGGCAAGGGCTATCCGTTCTTCACCTTCCTTGCCGGGAGCGCGTACATATATTTATTTGGACCACTTTGGCAACAGGATTTTTTCTTTGCAAATAATAATGTAACTTCATACTGTCGATCATTAATAACTTTCTGAATGTCTTTATTTTTGAAAAATGATTGTTTTTCTGTTATAAATGTTTACTTGAATCTTCAAAGCCTCCTTAAACACAGACAAAAGGAAGTTTACTGGTATTATAGATTAGAAAAGGCTTGAATCTAGCGAGGTCGTGAAGCATAGATACAACAACTTCTGCATCCTACTGCCCCGCAGACTTATGGGTGCTGCCCCATACTCAGTGAACCAATGTATAACCAGGAGTAACATCCGGTGGGATGAGGGATTGTAATAACGGCTCCCCTTCCAGTAATGATGGAAACTCATTAATTACTTCAAAATCCTTGTGGAAGTTTCTGAGTATGATAATTAATCCAGAAAAGATTAATGACTTCTGTTTCCTCTTATTTTATAATAGCCATGGTTTTACACCTTCTTGTAGTTCAGGAATCTTTTCTTTTTATTTTATCATATTTAGCAGTTAAGGCTGGGGATACAGCTCAGTGGAATAAGAGCTTGCCTAGCAAGCGCAGGGTCCTGAGTTCGATCCCCAGTAACACAAAAAAAAATATTTAGCAGTTAATAAATTATAAGAAATAGTCACTTACCCAAACTGTAGAAAAGAATAAACTTTTATACAGTTTGTGCTAATGATGGCTGGTAACTTGTTTATAACTTTAAATTTGTTTGAAATATTTTAGATATCATGATGAAAATATGTAATTTATATGTAACTTTGGAGGGTTTTTTGTTCCTTGATTTAAAGTGATTGTATTTTGTTTTTCTCAGGTAATATAAATAATATATGGGGTATATTTCTATTAGTCATGTGTAGTGGTTCTTTCCTTTTATTTACCAGAAGAAACATTGTAATTAGTAAAATAGCCACTTAGATATTATTTAGTCTAACCCAGCATAATTGAGGTTTAAATGTTGCACAACTTAATATCTGCATGTCTTCTAGAATCTCAGGGATGTACTTCAGAAGGAAAACTATGTTAAAAGGAAAGTGGTACAAGCAAAGAATAAACTGCAAAAAAGGGAAAAGAAAGCTATTAGTAAACTAACAAAAACTGAGGTGAGAAATTTAATTTCAAAAAGTAATTTTGCATTTACAATTTATTCATGTCATTGAGAAGAAATCAAACAAGTTTAATTGTAGCTGATGTCTTGCATTTCTAACCGTTTGCATGAAATGGTCTGTAAGCACAGGAGGGGTATGTGTAGTCTCTGCCCTTTCCACTGGTCTACTCTGTCAGGACCTCTCCCCTCATCAGGATAAAATACAAGCAACATTCACACTGAAAGTGTGTAGAAGGCTGCTGATTTCTGCATTTGCCATGCTGGCTCTAATTGCTGGGAGATTCAAGGAAGAAATGAAGAAGAAGAGAAAAAGGAAAGAAGGAAGGAAAGGAAGAATGGTTATGTGTCTCCAAAATTCATATGTTGAAAACATCTGCAGTGCAATAGTATCGGCAGGTGAGGTCTTTGGGCGGCGACCAGGTCATGAGGGCTCCACTGCCATGAACAGTGTTAGGGTCCTTATAAAAGAGGCCCGAGGGAGCTTGCTCACTTCTCTGCATGAGGACAGAGAGGAGGCACCATCCTTGCAGCCCTCCCCAGACAGCAAAGCTGTTGGTGCCTTGATCTTGGACTTTCGATCCTCTAGTAATATATGAAATAAATGTATGCAGTGTATAAATTACCCGTCCTAGGACACTTTATTATAGCAGTTTAGATAACCTAAAAAAAGGAAGGAAGGAAGGAAGGAAGGAGTTGAAAAGAAGAAAAGCGCTGCAGATATACAGCTCAGGAGGACAGCACCTGCCTGGCAAGCATAAGGCCCTGAGCTCAACTCCCAGTAGCAAAAAAAAAAAAAAAGGGAAAGAAGGAAGGAAGAAAGCAGAGAAGAAAGGAAAGACAGATACAAAGAAGAAAATGTGAAGACAGGGGTGTAGCTCAGTGGCACAAGCATTTGCCTGGCAAGTGCAAGGTCCTGAGTCCATTCCTGACACACACACACACACACAAATTTTTAAAAAGAAGGAAATGTGAGAAGAAAGAAGGAAAGGAGAAAATGAAGTGGCAATTGAACTTGATGAAAAATAGCATGATTATGCTCCTAATTAATGGTTGGACTCCTTTATGCCGTCGCTACTATTTAACTCCATTCCTACCAAAGATCACACTTGGAAATACCAAAGAGCAGATTTAACACGAATCTGCTTCTAAAGTAGCAAATATTTTCTTTTCAGATGACTATTTGACTCATTCATGTAAAATATTTAGTTTAAAATTAAAATGCTATCATAGCTTGGTTATATAGGTTAATATTCAATAGGAGAAAACTTTAATTTAAAGATGTACACAAACCTTTAACTTGTAAGACAGTTACTAGCATCATTTAGTTCTCAGAAAGCACCTTCAGTGAAGTTCTAAGTTATATGATGACCTACTGGAACTGAAGCTCACACAGAGTGACTTTCAGTAAGAAGTACAGCTCAAGGACAAAAATATAGTTTTGAAAGGTCTGTACTTCCACTTCATAAAGGACACTGTTGCCTGATGACATTGGCGCCCCATCAGCCCCCAGCAACACTTCGCTCCGCGCCTCTTTTCCTTTCCCTGCTGGAACACAGCACTTGCCCTCCACTTCTCAAGGTCACCTGTGCTGTCTGGCTTAGGTCTAACTCTCTCCCTAGCTGTGTACTCAGAATACTGTAACATATCAGGTTGACAAAGGCAAAACTCACTTTTTCCAGTGAAGATGGGCGTGGAATCCAGTCCAGGGGCAGAGTGAACCTTCTCTGTAGCCACCAGGTGGAGTAAGCAACAAAAGCGACACCTTAACACATACGACCAGCTGTGAGCACAAGGGCAACAGCAGAGAAGCGGACGGGGACCCCAGCGTGGTGGGGGAAGATCTTGCAGAAGTCGTGGGGAGAGCTGTCGGAGGGGAGGGAGGCAGAAGACTTGTCTCGCCGGGAGATTGTTCGGAACAGAAACAAATACACGAAAACCCTAAGAGAATAAGGGTACTGGGACTATTAAATGAATGGTCTCCGTTATCGTAATTGTTATCTTCACCAGGCAATTGTAGCCTGACTTTTCACATTGACATTTAGCGTTTTAGAAACAAACTCTGTATCTGCAAAGCAAACAGGAGACGAGCGAATGCTCTATGCCTTGCAGAATGGCAAGAGTTTCAGCGTGGGCACGTGGAGAATAACGCCTGATACGGAGCCTCGTTAGAAGGAAGCTGAACCTGCTGTAATATCCGTCAGCATCGGTTAGCATTTATTAAGTACTCGTTATGCCTATTTATACATAAACAAGGCTGTGGACATTGTTTCTTACATTCAAACGCTTACATTCTAAGACAACTTTATTTTCACACGGAGTAAACTTTTCATTCATGAACAGCTAACCAGTAATAAAAATTACTGAATTTTTATTAGGTTTAACCTCAATTTAAAACTTAGGTGTAGAATCTCAATTTATTATATGAAGATAACATAAAAATATATTTACTGAGTCAAATAAAGATTTAAAATATAATCTGAAACATTTTAGAATCTGAATATAATTTTGTCTAATATTTAAACAAGTAATGAATAAAATGAAATCTGAATATATTGGTTGCAGTTTAAACTCCCAGAAAGGTCCGGGCCTAGACATGAAAGTGACTTTTCCTGGTGAGCTGGAAGCCATGTCCCCCTCCAGGCTAGGGAAAAACTAGTCCCAAAGAATAGTCAACTTATAGAGGCACTGGGTTTAGGACTCTCTTCCTACTTCTTGTGCTGATATTTCAGCATTTATCAAAACAGGTTTAAATAACTGCAAGTTTCCAAGTTTTTGCCACTCTGGCTGTGCAGGTTTGTGCTGTTGACTGACCTGTGGTATAATCTATCTCTTCTCTCCACGTCCAGTGCACTGGGGGAGCATTTGTAATGTTTTTGTGCCATGGAAGGAGACCTGCTGTCCAGCCTTACCAGCATGGTACTCATGCTATCCAGCAAAGGTGCACAAAACCATAATTTTTACTTCACTGATGTCTCACAGAAGGCCAGTGCCTTCTAGAACCTACTAGTGCCACTTCCACCATTGGCTAAACTGGCTGTCATGGTCCAAAGGATTGACTGGCATAATTGTTCTGAAGGCTTCTCAGTTTTCCATGGAGATTCTCATTTCAGATTTAAGAATGAATTTCATTCAAGCTGTAGACCGGCATAACTGTTCTGAAATCTTCTCAGCGTTCCATGACAGTTCTTATTTCAGACTTATGAGTCAATTTTGGAATTTGACCTAACAGTCAAGTATTGCAATAGATAAGATATGGCACCCTGAGCTGCCCATCGCTTTGGTTCCGTTTACTTTAATCTATACGTATGCCCTTGTGCTATTTCTTTAGCTTGACCCACCCCCAAAGCAATAACAACACCCCACTGGGACAATGAAAGGATCCTCTCTAGCAATCTTTCCCTTTACATTTTAATATAAGAGAAAAAACTCACTCATTTATTACTGGAAAAATTCCAGATCTTCCAAGGAGAAAAAGAACAAGGTGAAAATAAAAATTCAAATATAGTACTCAGGGTCTTCTCATGTTAGATGAACAGCAAATTTTTATAGAAAATAAATACTAGAAGATTAGTCATTCTTAAAAATCTGTGAGTAGAGAAAGGATTACGGATCATCTGGAGAAAAGAGAAAGAAGGAGAATAACTGAGACTTGTTGGATCAACTGGGAAAATAACAGTAATAAGCAAATCTGGACGTGGGGGAAAATATTCAGTAAGTCATTAGATCTGTGAGCCAGTCAGTCAATAGTAATGCCAACAGTTAAGAAGGAATCATGCAAATAAGAGTGGCAAAGTCACAGTTTCAACTTGGAATTGCACAGGTCCACTGTGGAAAATAGTACTGATTGTAAATATCAGCTTTTTTCATTGGAAAGGTGTCCTCTGTTGCCTGCCAACATGGTGCATATTTGGAAAAAGTGGCCACATGTTTATATCCTGAAACAAAGTGTTTATAAGGTGTGCACATGTGTTAGTACATGTGTGTGTGTGTGTGTGTGTGTGTACAAGGTTGTGTAGAACAGAGTTTAAGATAGAATAGTTTTAACACATCTTTTAGAAAATTCATTAGATGTAACAATAAAGAACATGAATTTGAGTTACTCATATTGATAAGAGGTTACCACTTGCTTTTAACATTTTTTTTTTTTCTTTTTTTTTTGGTACCGGGAATCTATCTCAAGACTTTGCACTTGACAGGCAGGTGCTTGTGCCACTGAGCTATACCCCCGGCCCACCATCCACTTTAAATTATTCACACAGCCAATGTAATTGTGTCACTGAAATGTAAAAATTTGAAAATCTAAGTATGTAAAATAAAATAACCCTGAATTTTTTCAGAGTAAACGCTCATTAATTTCTGAAGAACTAAAGTCTGCTAAAAGCAAAACAGTCTTTTATAATGCAAGAATAAATGAAATAAGCAATCAATTACCAGAGAAGGAACAGGAAAAAGCAGAGTATGATCAGAAACTCGAAAATTTAAAGTAAGTACTTCAGTGTTATGGAAAAACTATGTTTAAAATATTACTGACAAAGAAAGTGAAGTCAAATTTCCATATTTAAAAATTTATTCTTAAAATGGTCCACATTTTCCATCAGAACTGTATGTGGAATGTACATATGTGCATTTAATTGGTTTTTGTTTCTATAACCATAGTTATATATAAATTCCTTTCATTCTTCATTGCTGCCCTACATTCATTCTCCTGGGAATAATAGGGATGTGCTGTGGTTTAGATGGAGACCGGCTCCCCAAAGCCTCTGGGGCTCAGAGGCACGAAAAGTGGTTGAATCACGGTGGTGCTATGTGCAAATGGTCATGTGCGTTAAATGTGAACAAGAAGTTGATTACAAAATTCTGATAACACAGCTGGGTGTGGGGGAGCACACTGTAATCTCTACACTGCAGGGGCTGAGGAAAGAGGACCCTGGGGGCTTCCAGGTTGGCCTGTGCTTCACAGTGAGCTCAAGGCCACCCTGCACTGTGTGGCAAGTCACCTCAAAGAATAAAAAATAAGTAAAACAAAAAGGTCTACCAACAACCATAATGAGGGGGTGAAAGTACCTGAGGACTCAATGTTGAACTTGTAAATCAAACAAAGGCTGACTAGATTTGAATTCTGGTTCTGTTGTCCACTCTCTGCTCGAGGTTACACAAGTACCGAGGACAGAAATGTAGAGTCCTTTGCTACAAGTGACTAATTGTTGCTTCATAGTTTTTTGTGAATTAAGTTAGATATTATAAGAATACCTTAACATGTTTGTGCCTCCAAAAACATTAGTCTTGCTGCCTTTATAGCTAACTCCACAAGTGATTTAATTTTCTATTATCAGTAGAGACATTACCTAACGCGGACTGCATTAAGGCTGTGCTGAGCTTTTATAGCTATGCTTGTTCTACATTGTGGGTGTTCCTTAAATTGCAATTATTTCTTTAGCATATTTATTGCTGCCAGTATTGTCTTAATCATTTTCTGATGTTTTTGTACTACTATTGTTCCTTATGTAACTTTGAGTTCACCATGTTATTTTACCTCCACAGGCTAATATAATTAATCTCAAATAAATACACGCAAACCCCTGCAAAGAGAACATCCATACACCCTACACTTAGGACCTTGGAAGGAACTAGAACAATTTTCCAAGGTCTTTCTGCTCTAAGATTTTCCAGTATTATTTTTCTTTTAAAGTTTCATGAACATAGTTCAGAAAATGAATTGATTAGTGAGACCTGAAATTCTTTCTTCACAGAAATATATTTTTAACTATGAAATTTAAAAAGGAACAAGCGCAAGCTGTGTTTGACCATCTCCTGAAAGAGAAAAGAGCCTGTGAAGAGAGACTCTCTGAGGAAGAGCAGACATTTAGATCGCTCGTTGCTACAAGGCAAAAAACCCTGGCCGACCTGAAAGTGAGTATCTTTTTGACTGTTTTAATATGAAAGAAATACAGTGATAGCCAAGTCACAACGAGTGTGAGATATTCATTTTTAATGCTGAAATAGCAAGAATGTGTAGAGTTTTGAAATATTTGTGAATTTATTAGTATAATAAATGTATAGCACTTCATTTTTACCTCACATAAGTATAAAATATTCATTAAGCATATTGTATGTTTAATGTGCTTTATGAATATTCTCATTTTATTGTTGTTTAGGATGTTTTAATTCTAGAACCATTTTTACATTTTTAATAGAGATGGGACAATGGTTCTATTTTACTTCTTAATAAATATACTTTGGATGCTTATAAACCACCCTTATGAGAAATCAGAATGCTTCCTAGTCTTTTGTTTTATAAAAATTTTGCTTAATAGTTTAATGATACAGTATTTTTTACGACATAGGGAAATCATATGATTAAAATATATCTTTTACAACTGAATTTTTATTAATCAAATTTTGGAAAGACATACATCAAATGTTTTATATATACTACAAATTACATACACTTAATTCAGTGCTGTCGGGCCTGGGGATATAGCTCAGTGGAATAAGCGCCTGCCTAGCAAGTGCAGGGTTCTGAGTTCAATCCCCAGTACCACCAAAAAAAAAAAAAAAAAAAAAATTCAGTGCTGTCCATCCAATTTTATATTTTATAAAAGTTTTGCTACATTTAAATGTGATGAATGAATGGTACCTTTTTTTCAATATTTTTAAAATATTAATTTTTGAGATATATTTTGATAGTTTTTCCTAAAATTGAAGATTTCTCCTTTATTTGATTAAAACTATTTTCTACAAAAATTTTTAGTATATACATAATACAATATACTTTTATCAGCTCTTTTAATCCTATTTATATATGAAAATAGTACATATTCAATTATCACATATATGTGTATTTCTAATATTTTCATAAGAGCAAAAATAGCTTTAGTAAATTTAAACAATTTTTGGAACAAATGTACATTAAATAAAGATGTGGGTAAATGAACATACCACAGTTAGTGCTATTGCAGTGGTCTATTCTCTAATAAAATTGTTAAGAAAGGAATAATATTAATACTGGTGCTATTACTTGTCTTGTAAGTAAAACTATTAATAGTGGTTTTACTACTCATAGTGTTAAGTAACACCTTTCTCTTTTAAACCGGCTACTACATAGGAAAAGGGTATGTATACACTTTTTTTTTTTTTTTTTTTTTGCCTAAAATATGAAAATAATTGGTGCCATCTAGTGGCAATAAACGCTGCCTCCTTTGCGGAGGGGCTCCTGGAGCCCTGCTGCTGTCTCGGGGTGTGTTGGAGAATGTGGGTCTGAAAAGCACTTTCACACAAGAAGACATGTTATTTACAGGCCTAAGTGTCGTCGTTATTCCTTGCCTCATATTTTGTCGCAGCAGTGGGACTAGAGATCTGAATGTAACCACACTTCCAATGAGTTTACCCACCTAACCAACAGTAAGGGTGCTAAGGACACAGGGGGATCCCAGTAATCATTTACTGACCGGCATTTCGGCACCTTAGTGAAACAATAATAATTAGTGAAATGGAAAAATATGGTCAGCAGGAGAGAGATGAGAAGAAAATCCCGTACAGCCAGCTCCTAGATTATGAGTATCTCTGTTTCTTTTCATCGACACACCAGTCCTGGCCTTCGTGTTTCCAGGTGGACCCGCCCACCGCCCCTGGGAAGCAGCATAAGGTCTCGTGGTTTATTCTCAGTTCTCTCCGAGCTGGTTTTGCCCACTCATTTGCTCTGGTTTATTTCTGCTGGTCTCCTAGTAAAAGAGAGACTTCGCTATGAAGGCAGGGAATTTTCTGTCACATTCTTTTCTCTATCCTGAAAGCTCAGAACTGCGTCTAGCACAGGGAGGCACTCGATAAATACTTGTTGGGTGCATGGATGACAATTTCTCTGTGCCTTTGCATGACGATAATAGTTAGAAACAGGAGCATTTAGAGACAGTTTCCATTCTGCTCCAAACTGCTAGATAGTGAATATTCATGCTCTGTGCAGAAGCTGACTTTCTTTCTTTCTTTCTTTCTTTCTTTCTTTCTTTCTTTCTTTCTTTCTTTCTTCTTTGTTCTTTCTCATTCCATTATACTATATGAGAAATTTGCCGTGGCCTGCCCCCTGCAGTGAAATAGTTAGCCTGTCTCTCGTTCTCTAACACTTAAAGATACTATAATATTGGTATCTCAGTAAAGCCTGTCAAACCACCTTAAATTTATATATAATTATCTCTTACCAGTTTATTGGCTAGATCTTTGTTATGCGTTCCCCTTATGTGACCAAAATATGTATGGTTTAGTGACTAATAGCCTCACAATTAATGTGCTGCTTATGTATGATTATGATCAGTTATTGGTGTTAAGTACTGGAAAAATAATATGGTTCCTACATTATAAAGGATCTAAAAATAAATACATAAACAAATAAAGGATCTAAACCCCATTTAGAAATTAGATGTGCTAAGTTTGCACATTTATATATAATAGTGTAAGGTATTCTGGGAAAGAAAATTGTCTTACAAAGACATTGTTACAAATGTGGTGCTATTAATCTTGGGTGTACCCTCTGGGCAAAAGAATTGATAGCAATTATGGATAATCTGTAGAGACTACTTTTGTTAAAGACTAGAAAAGTCACTATAGAATTAACAGAGGATTTAAGAAAATACTACCTATTAGAAATACAAACAGCTAATAAAAGTTTTAAAAAATATACACACCACCTGGGTGTAGTAGCAAAAACCTGTAATCCTAGGACTCAATAAGCTGAGGCAGGAGGATCTCTGTGAGATCAAGGCCAGCCTGATCTACACAGTGAGACCCTGTTTGAAAAATATACATATACACACAATTCAGATATAATATAATGTGATTCTGGAGTTAAATTCAATCTCATGTGTACATTTCATGCTATTTTTTCATGTCCTGGCAGTTTTACTGACAGTTTATTCTTCAATTTGTAGATATAATAGTGTAAGATTAAAGTTTCAGTACAGCATTCTCTTCATAGTACTATAGTTCTAGCTACTGAACCCTTCCTTGCTTGTGTAAAGAGTAACTAGAGTGTACAGTGTTTTAATGTCATGAGTGGTATCAGAAAGCCCACTGTTCTTTTCTGTCAGTAGATCTCTGCATGTCTTTTGAGAGCCTTGCTCTCCTCTCTGTAATTAAAGTTATATGAAGGGACTATGATGAACTTCCCTGGAAGAACAATTTCCACATTAAGTTCTAGCAGAGACAATCTCTCAGTGTATTCTACAGTTTATGAGATTTCATTTTGCTTCCCATTTCCTTCTTTCAGGAAATAATCCCTTTCCGTGGTTAGAGTCACATTTAGCTATTAAACTATCATATGACCCTGTTCACATAGGAAGTTCTTAGTTTTGTACAAGGTGAATGACTCACTGATTCATTGGACAATCAAGTCTTGAAACAGTAAAATATCAGAAACACCTTTAACCTCTAGGATAAATGTAAAGATTATTATCTATTGACCAGAAACGTCTCATTATTCCCACACATTACTGTGTTCAAGGCACACAGTTCTGGGTTATCAAACTGCCTCAATTTAAAAAAATACATTGGCAGGAAGTTAGAAAATTTGGAAACAGACATGAATATACTGACAACACTCAAATAATAAACAATGAACACTGCTCCTGTGCAGGATCCTGAAACATTAGGAGTTATTATGGAAAAAAAAACAACATATTCCATGGTCTCAATAATAGGAAATGAATGTGTAATAAACCTGGAAGCAGAAGAACTGAACAAGGAATTTTCCAGGCATGAATAATTTGCCTCTGTGATAACTTTCTTATGGCCAAAACCATTTTAATGTACCATGAAAACTGGAAAAATTAAGTTATTTATATAATTAGTATTTCTTTAAAAGTGCTTCTGATACAATTATGAATCAATTAATCACATGTAATAGTATGAATTAGGTACATCGGGCTACTTTTTTACAGTATCTTGTTGAAATCTGTAGCTCTGAGAATTGAATATTTTTATTTGAGGACTGGTGGCAGGATTTGTGCCAGGAAGCGCTTCATGTTTTGTCACAAACCCAGTGCTGCAATGATCATAAGTGCGGAGAAATCAGGGCAGAATGACACCAAAACACAGAGGAAGGATGGATCAATTGACTGGGGGTTGCCTAAATATAAATTTAATATATTTTGAATCTTCTCTTTAGATGAGGAAGTTCTTCTCTCTTTGCATTTCTCTCATATTGTGTCACTCTTTTCCATTATTCCCCGGAATTCCTGCTAATAGAATGTTGAGGCACTCTCAGTATGAAATTGGAAGCGAGGCTTTATTTGTTGTGCTGCAATCAGCCACCATCTCAAACTTTTATTTTTCAACTACCTACAAGGCATCAATTGCAGTATTTTGAATATGATTTCATTTCAGTTTTTTCTATGTATGAGTGTTTCTTTCTTTGAACACAATTTAGATACCATGACTCCTCCAGACAGCCTTCATTTACCAGCAGAACTGCCACTTTTGCAGCGCCTTCCTGCACTACAGAGTAACACAAAAAATATCGGATTTTTCCCCTCTTTGATCAGTTAATATAATTATATCTTGAGTTTTCAAATATCAAGCTTTATTCTTAAATAGTTATGGCTTATTAGAAATTTTAGTATATTACTGGATTCAATTTGTAATCATTTAATTTAGAATGTCTATCGACTATTTTGTACTTTGTTAAAAATACTGATATCTGAGATTTTCTACAGATTTTATATTTAAACAGAAAGTCCCTCTTTTGTAATAAATAGCATTGGACATTTCCGTTCCTTAAATATTTGAGAAATTCTTGCCTGGTGTTGCAAAAGTATGTGAAAGATCTGAGGTTTTACTCGCTTTACAGGATAACAAATTTGTAGGCCATAATTGGGTGGTCTCAAAAATGCTGGCAGAAAATACCAAACTCCTGGCTGAGTGACCAAGAACTGTATTACTACACACCAGGCAATGTGAGTGTCATGTTCCTATAAATTCCACTTGACACCAGATCTTATGGTAGTGGTATGAAAGGGGTTGCTCTGGGTGTTACATGTGTAGAAGATTTTATTACCACAGCTATAAAATCTGAACATAGGATTCTCTAATTTGAAAAGAAAGCCTCACCTTTGCCTAGGAGGACAGATTTGCCATAAAGTCACCCTTGAGAGGTAGCTAGATAAAGGCAGTTGCAAGAGCATATAACCATCATGACGAATTGAATTCTCCCCCATTGATGTACCTGAGCTTGGCTGCATTCTGAAGGAAAACTTAACAAATTCTTCTTTCTCACTTTTTGCATGATTAAAGTTTACAAATTAAATCAATAACAGAAAGGTATATTTTCTTAGAGAAGATTATTTGAAAAAGTTGCAAATTAATTGCCAAATCATATAAAATATAAGATAAATAAATAAAATGTGTTTTTCTTCTCATTTTAGCAGATATACTTTTTTATTCCTTCTTTCTCCCTTAATAAGCCTTTCTTGATAATGTTTTGCTTTTGCCTGACTTCCCAAACACACCGCATTCCAATACACTTATAAAATTATTTTTGCTTTCCAATTCATTAATTACAATTCTTAAACATTGATTATTCCATTTAATTGGAATAATTCTTTGCTTCTTTCTTCTTTCCTTCCTTCCTTTTTTCTGTCTTCTTTCACCTCTTGAGTTTTCTCTTTGGATCACTTTTTCTTGTTTAATAATCAAGACTAAACCTTTACAATTATTAAGTCTCCTAATTTTGGAAGTTTTACTGAATAGTAATCTTTTAATGCTTTTACATTCATGTTGACTCAGTTACAATTTAGAGAATTTACTTGCCTTACAGACTTTTTAAGAGGGAAAAAGTAGTTAAATAAAGAAATAAAATTAACTGTTATGTAGAAAGTTTTTTGATCTCTACCAGCATAGGAGTAGATGGTGGTGAATATTACCTTAATCTATGTTAAATAATCCTTCTTAAATTTCTATGGAATCATCAATTATGATCACTTCAACTTTTGTTCTATGCACAACTATTCAGCAAATAAATTAATAAAATCATCAGATCAACCCATAATTATAGGGCTGGGGATATAGCTCAGTGGAATAAGCGCCTGCCTAGCAAGCACAGGGTCCTGAGTTTGATCCCCAGTACCGCAAAAAAACAAAAACAAACAAACAAACAAAAACATAATTATAATATCCATATCATAAAAGTTTGTGTATGTGTTTACATGATTTTTCATAGACTATTAGAAGTGTATTGTATTCCCTACTTGAACTTTTTCCTCTGGATCTGGCTTTATATATTTGTATGTTATGTTGTTCAATGCATTTAGGTTCATCATTGTTAAATGATCATAAAATTTCTTCATAAAATCACAATATACTCCTACATGTCATTTTAAAATTATTTAAAATTTAAATTATTAATGTCCACTTTTCTCCGTGTCATATACTAATCTAATTTTACATTCTATCTTTAGCATTACTGACAACATTTTAGATGTCTTCTCTATACTTGTACAATAATATTCAGCATGATCTTGCTTTTACAACCTATTCTTGTTTGGTAATTCAACTAATTTATGTGATAGTTTCATTGATCTTGCTCTATTATCTTGCTTCACGCTCTCTGTGTCCATATTATCTTTTTACACTTGCTTTTTCTTTTTGGCATATTAAATAATCAGGTGTTATTTTATTGCTGTTAATAATAGAAAATAGAGAGATCCGGGGAAGATGGCGACCAGGTGAGCAGCAAGGGAGCGAACCTCCTTAATAAACACCACCAGCTCGAGACACACTTGGCGAGCGTGAATGCCGGGACCTCGGCTGGGAAGTTTAAACTGGGCGTATTTCTCTGAGATGCCGGGGGAGATGTGGTAGGACGGACCAGGCTGCCGGGGCGAGACGTGGGAAAGCCCCAGACGCTGGGAGCCAGGGACGATCCGCGTGGGGAGGAAGCTTGGCTTGGTCCAAGCACCATGGGAGCGCAGCCGGCTCGGTCCCTCCCGCCTCCCGAGCCGGTGCAGCCCCCCGGCGACTCCCGACAGAGATCGGCTTGCTAGCGGCTGAGACGCCCGGCAATCCCACGTTTCGTGCGTGTCGGGCGAGCCGCGCGGAGGGCCCCAAATGCCGGGAGCGAGAAGGAAGATTTGCTAGGTCCTAACGCCCTGAGAACACAGACAACTCGGTCCCTCCCGCCTCCCGAGCCGGAGCAGCTCTCCGGCGACTCCCGACAGAGATCGGCTCTCTGGCGGCGGCAACGCCCAGCGGTCTCACGTTTCATGCGCATCGGGAGGGCCGCGCAGAAAGCCCCAAAGGATAGACTGGCACCTTGGAACCTTCATGCCTGCAGGGACTCCAATAACTGGTGAGATATCGGCGCTCGCGACCAGATCACCGAGTGGGGGAGGAGATCCATCCCTATACCTGCAGGGAACCCTGGGAGGGCGGGGGAGCAGTCTTACACACCTC
>PVLD010017924.1:0-40427 GCA_004027595.1 Dinomys branickii | reverse complement strand
GTATTTCCTAAGCCGTTTTTGTATTAGCAGAAGTGAAGATAACTTTATATTATACAGCATCCAGTGCAAATTCCCTACTATCTTATCTATAATTTGGTATTTCCTTTAATGTTTTTGTGTTAACTAATGTGAAAATAACTATGTAATACAACATCCAGTTCTAATTCCCTACTATATTCTGTATAACTTTGTATTTTCTCTATTGTTTATGGCTTTCCTGGTTCATATGTTTCCATTCTTTTGTCTTTAAAATAAAATTTAAAAAAAAAGATTGATTATAATTTTAGAAAAAGAAAAAAGATAAAGGCTAGGTACATGAAGTACCACATAGAAGGATGGAAGCTAGAGAATTTCTGGACATCACCAGGCCTTTGGAGAGGAAGCCCTGCTGAGATGTGTGCACAGGTCTCCATACCGCACACATGCATGGGACTGCCTATGTGCACAGCTGGAGTCCTCCAAGAAGTAAGGATAGGGGAGTGAGTGAGGTGCGGTGGAGCAAGCCTACAACAGTATGAGAACTACACATTATTTACTTGCCAACTTATGCAGATGGTTTGTCAGAAAGAAGAGTAAAATTTTAAAACTTCAGTTTCTCAGCTTCAGCACTGTTGGCATTTTGAGTTGGATAGCTTTTTTCTGTAGGTAGTTATCTTGTGCGCTGTAAGATGCTGAAAAGTAGTGTGAGCCTCTGCTCACTAGATGCTAATAGCACTCCCTTTAGTCACGATACCCCAAATATTATTGGACACTGCTAAATATCTTCAGGGAGATAATCACGGCTAATTGGGAACCATTGCTTTAAACCAACTGGATTCATTTTTCTCTTCCACTTTATCTTCTCTCAAGATCTCTGTTTTTGTAGAGAAAGAAAAAAAAAAAACAAATGACAAAAGAAACAGGTATCAGATATTTATTTAAAACAATACCAGTAACATTTCCAAAAGTGTGGTCACTCTAGCTACCCCTTTCACAGTGAGGGTGGTAACTGAGAACAGCAGTCTGCTGAACTTGAGCAATGCTAGAGCCTTTTGGAAAAGACACGAGACTAGTCAGCCTGTTCTGTATGTTTTACACTTGTATGTGTGGGCAGTGAGAATTCAGGTTATACGATACCACAGCATTTCCCTACAGTAGAAAAATCTCCACTTATGTTCACCCATGCTACATGGAAAATGGTGAGAAATTGTTTTCTAAAAACATAGACAAGAATACCAGGGTTTTATGTATAATCTTCAGTCGACCAGTTAGTATCATATAAATAGTGACTCATTCCATAAATTTTCTATTTATTGAAGGAAATTGTGACTGCCTCAATAATAATTGTTGCCCCATGATATTTTGACAAATTGTGAGAGTAAATCCTGGTGTTGGGAAGACCTAGTTCATTGAATGATATTTGTTTTAGCTTAAACTGCCTCCTGATAAAAATCCACAATCCTAAATCCTTCCAATAGTTTCAGGTACATCTGTTTGTAATTACCTTGTTATTTATTGGTTATTTCTTCTGATGTTTCACAGCTCTGCATATTCTATGAATATGGTAAAACCAATAGATTCTGTTTGGTTTGGGGATTTCTCCTCTTTAGCTGGTTTCATTCCTGGCTTCCACAGAACCTTTTAGTCAAAACTTTAGAATCAAAGATGTAGTTAAAATTTGATCCCAAAATGGTTTCTGGCAATCTGGAAGTCCAGAGTAGTGGGACATTTTCTTTTGGAGGTGGGTGTTATGACTACTTTAGTGCAATTTTCCTCAGTAACTACAGATGCTGAAATTATAAAAAAAATTGTGACACTACACATCTGTAATGCAAGAAATTTTTGTTATTATTATTTTTGTTTAAAATCTGAGGCTTTATTGTATACATTAAAAATCAGTTAATGAACTAATTTCTTTTTATCCTTCCTCCTCTCCCTCACACTCTTTCTCTTCCTTCTCCCTTTTTTGGTGGTACTGGGGAGAGATCCCAGTGCCTTCAAAACGATTGGTTTCTGGCCTCACTGTATTTTTTGCCAAGTCACTATGGCAACCAGCCAATATGGCACTAGCAGTCACGTATTGTGCTCAGTCATTATGGTACCACGCCAAAATGGCACTGGGCAGTTGAGGTCGAAGTCAATATGGTGCTGACCTCTAGAGGTCAAAGCCAATATGGCGCCGGCCTCTAAAGGTCATATGGTAAGCACCACCCTTCTTCCTCTGAGTCACATTATGACTTCCTAGTTCCCTTTTTATAATATCCAGTTTCCGTTTCCCACACTCCTGCCCAATCCTTGTCTGCCATGTCAGGTGGTCTGCCTCCTAATTCCCGCTTCCCGCCTGGGCCTATTTAGTGCCGGATTCCAGGACAAGCCCTGCGAAGTTCCAGGTTTCCTTTCTCTTCCCTGCTGTGGTCTTCTCCGTGCCCACAAAAAAGGCATTTTATATTCTGGTTTACTTCTCTCTCTGTACTGGAAAAACCTATCACAAAGTATCTATGTCCTCAGACTTTTAAAAATTTTATTTCTGGGAAGGATCTCATGAAATCACCAAGTTGCCCAGATTGGGCAGAAACTTGTGATCCTCTTGGTTTAGCCCCTCATAGTGCTGGGATTATATGTGTGTACCACCATATCTGGCTATTTCCTGTTTTCTTGATCTTCTCTGCACAAATTCATTCCCTCCGCTTTTAATAATGCTTCCTTTTAAAGTCAGCCTTGTCACCATAATTGTCTTTGGAACAACAGGTATCTATTGTACAATTGCTATGTGTAGGATCCTACACTCAATAATTATCTTGACTTTTTTTGCACTTGACTTTATTTATTTATGTATTTATTTATTTAGTAATAGTGCCTCACTATGTAGTCCAGGCTGGCCTCCAACTTGGGATCTTCCTGTCTCAACCTCCCAAAGAAACTTAAAAAGCTATGCAGGAGAAGATTATATGGCTCTCATTATCACCCTTCAAGAATACAGAATAGCAAGGATCGGTATTATTGGTTGACATTCTCATTCTTGAAATTCTTGCATGACCTGTGAGATTCAGAGGCATAACACACATCAGTGATGGATTGTGTTCTGGTGTGAATACTTTTATCAAGACATGCAGCACAGTGAAAGGGTCTTCAGGGCATGGAAATAACCACTTTGGTTTCCATCTGGAAGTCCAGTAAGGGAGTCACTCTCGCATCCAGCTGCAAGCAAAGTGCAAGCACAAGAGAAGCACATTCACTATTTTCTTTTTGCATCGTTTCCTTTATTTTCATTTTTAGCACTGAAGTTCATACTTTTCTTTCTGATAAATTTCCAAAAAGACAAGAACTCTGGTGATGATGATAGACAGATTGATAAAATGATTTGTCAATGATTTTGTTGATTCAATGATCCCATCATATTATTGTTGTATTTATCATTGCTGGTCAGTGCCCATCATCTTCTATTCTTGATTTCTATAAATATTTTGAAAATTTAATTTATTCAACAACCACTTGACCAATGGACATAGAAAATTTTAATCTTGCCTTTGTCAATTTCCTTTTGTGAAATTCCTTGAGGAAACATATAGCAGACTTCTTGTGGAGGCACTCTTAACCTTGTCAGGGTACAGAGAGGGAGGAGAGGTCCTAATTTTGGATTCATGAACCAGAAACCAGGAATTACATGGTGAGGATTTCCATATTTTCTTTTATGATTATGATAAAAAAACAGCTTAAATTCTCTGTCTCTTTTTTCTCTTCCTGCTTTTTCTATAAGAAATTATACACACACAAACATATACATGTATATATAGTATATTATATATATGGCAAGATATTTAGTCTATTTATGTCTCAGTTTCCGTATGTGTAAAAAAGAAAGAAATAACAATGACACCTACCTCTTAGGGACATTGTGAAAACTAGATGCATTTATGGATGCAAAAACTTTGGCGAAGTTAATATATATAAGTGCAAAACGAGTGTGCACTACTGCTATCTATAGTACCTTTCGGTGTGAAGTGTTAGCCAAAGAAATACCTGCAGTGAACATAATTGTTTAAATCTTTGAATATAGACCACTGACAATTGCATTACAATTAGCTATGCTTCTTCAGAAAAAGTGCCAAGACAAAAGCCTTTTCAAAAGGCTTTAAAATGAAAGCTATTTTTGCTTATAATGGCTAGTTTTCCCAAAATGTCGAGAATATTGACTAATATTTTGCTTAGTGAGTTCTACTTTCAGGAAATGCAGTAGAAGTTGTAAACATATAGCTCATTCATAATGCACAAAGCAATCTTAAAAAATAAAATATAGAAAAATATATTATGATTTAAGCTCATAAAATCTGTATTTGTGTCGGGTGGTATCATATATAGTAATTTATAAAGATACTTATATAAAACCTACTGATACTGTAAATTATTTAATAATAATCAGTGGAAGCTTTGTCAAAATACACTAAAATGTCAGGAAGAAACAGTATACATAACCTGCAGATGGTACTTGCAGAAAAAATTTCCTTAAATACAAATATTTTGTGAATATTTGAGTTATCTTCTGCACCACTTTATTTGATCTTAATTTTTAAGGAACTGAAAAGCCATGTCTCAGAAGATGTAAAGTGCAAGCAGAAGAAAATTTCAGTAACAGACACACCATAAGGTATAGCACAGCTAATAAGAGCTGACTGAAAATTTGTCTCTGAGATTTCTAATGGTGAAAGCAAAAGGAAAATACATGAACTGCAAGCTTTTTTTCCAACCATATAATAAATAGATCACTAAATTTCTTAAGAGAAAAGAAGAGTTTCTTAGCACTGAGGTCTAAGAAAGATTTCTCCAGTGGATTCTCATAACAGAAGTGCTGAACGAGGAGGTGGACGTTGTTTCTGGTCCCCTAGCAACCATAAATACAACAGTAAATATCATAAGATTCTTTCTTGGGTCCCTTAGAGAAGTCAAGGGCTGAGCACTGACTCACTTCAGTAGACATAACTCTGAGAGAGTATAAAGTAAGGAGGTTGGAGTTACATATGATACTCTGACTAGATGACCCGAGCATTGCTTCTTGGAGCTGAATTTTAGGCATTCTCTGTGGAGAGGTGAAAAATACAGTAAAGTAGGAGGCACAATGTCTGTCTTGGTCTGCAGAGTGGTGATGTGATCACAGGCACACCCACTCCAGTCCCACACGTGCTCCCCGGAAGGAAATTCCTGGACCTGCATTTGGATACAAATGACCTATTAAGTTAGTGCTCTCTGGAAAGACGGAGTTTGGGAGCACGGAAGGACGAGAGTAGAAGCCAAATGAGGGTTCAACTTTGGGAGAAATATGCACCTTAGTGTAGTCCCTAGAAGTTAAACCTCACTTAAGAGTTTGCTTGAAGGTAAAGCCCCTGAAATGTATATAGCCGCTATTTTAATCAAGCCATGGAAGACACACATGCAATAGATATCATGAAATGATCATAAATACATAAGAAAACTGAAGTTTAATGAAACAATCTGCACTATGATAAACTGATTTGCACTCATACATCCAATAGTTGTTGGCTGTTCTGGTTAAGTGGGAGTTCAGTACTGGAGAAAACTGAGTCACCAAGTTTCTCAGGTCCTGTGGAAAATGTAAGCGCTCTTAGACTCAGAGGAGATTCTCTAAAGGGCCACAGGTCAAGTGTTAGCCATTAAGCGAAACAATCCTTTGAGTGAGTACCAGTAGGATCTTCCCCAGTTTTCTGTCTCAGGACTTCATCTATAAAATAACGTGGAAGGATTTGATGATCTGGTAGGTGTTGGTAGCTTGTGATCATAAGTGTGTAGTTCTAAGATTACTTTTTAAACACTTAGGCATCTTGTTTAAATTACAGTGTGACTATATGGCTTTAAAAAATAGAAAGACAAGAATTATGGTCCTACAGTAAAGCAAAGGTGAAATGTTGAACTGGCTAGACCATTGATTAACTGGAAAGACATCCAAAAGGCTCTCTCTCTTGGTAGATCCAGAGAAGGAAGGCGAAGCACAAAGTAGGGAAAAGCAAAGGCCTGAGCTGTTGCTAGGAAATGGCACAATATAAAGTAGGTTTAAAGTCAATTATGATGGATGAAAAGTGCTTTGTACTTGCAGCCACTGAGACACATGTTCAGACCCACTTTTTTTTTCCCCTTAAAAGTAGACCCGCTTTCTCTAATAATTAGTAGGCTATTGGGCCATATTATCACTCTTCTCTATGAGTACAAATCTAATCTGCCTGGCAGTACTGCATAGACCCCAGGAGTCTTTGACTCTCACCTTCCACTGAGCATTTGCTTCTTCTTATCCCATGCATCCCAAGAGCATAGGAGGGGATGAAAGAGCTTATGTGTGTTTGCTGCATGTTCCTTCATTCTGGGTGTCTGAAAAAATGTCATATTTGTTTATTGTTTGTCTTTAACTTTTAAAGTAGAAGTTTAATCTTTAAACACATAGATTATGACTGTGGGCAAATTACTTCACTGAAGTTCAGTTTTCTTATGTATTCAGGTGCATTTCTTGGTATCTATTGCATATGCTTCCTCTGAGGATTGATTAAAATAGTGGCTATACAGCATTTTGGAAAATGCATGGCTAATAGTATGGGAGTCAGTATTTTAACTTCAGGTAGTATAGTATTTTGAGACCAGGGTAAGTTTAGGGAGCATTATCTCCCACAGATGTTATCTGAAATAATAGAGAAAAGCAAAAGGATACATTCATATTGAAATTGGCAGATTAGTTTTCTTAATCTAAGTCTTTACTAAGATACATCTCTACTTTGTAGAGTCTAAGATTATCTTTGGTTAATGTTTTGTAATTTTATCTCCTTTAATATAAGTAATCAAGATGAACCACCAAGTAAAATAAATAGCCTATATAACACACTATGGAAAGCAAAGTCAATGTATTAGTTGTTATACTAAATGAAAGCAGATGGAATCCCTTTATTAAAAGACAAAGATAATTTATTTAGATTAAGAAACAAAAATCTAATTGCAATTTATCTTTAAGAAATCCTTAGAATAGAGTCTGTATCAGTCAGGGTTTTGCTAGAGAAACAGATGTAACACAAGGTATACACATGTATACAAAACAACAAGATTAGCTTACGACTGTCAGCCAGAGTTGGATGAGGAAGCCTGCAGAGGGTGTCTGCACATTGGAGATCGAAGGATTCAGTTCAAGGTCTGGAGTTCACTGCAGCATTCCATCCAAGTCTGTATCAAGAGACTGATGGGTCTGGGAGGGAAAGCTAAAGCATCCAAGGCGGAAGCCGAAGAGTATAACCGGAAGCCAGGAGAGCACGTCCAAGCTGAAGGTGAAGACCGGAGCTCCTCTGAAGAACGGAAGCCCTCAGTCCTTCCTCACGTCCCTTTTATATCACGTAGACGATGATCCACTCTAGGGTGGCTCCTCTACCCCTAGGGTATAGAATTGCTGAGCCAATTGCTGAGCCAAGTTTAATTAAGCTTCTAAACTTCTCAAGTTGGCATAATTAATCAACCACTACAGACGCAAAACGCAAAGACTACAAGTCAAAATTCCTGAGACACAGTTACTTTTGGTACTTATAGGAAAATATAGAGCTTTAAAAGATTTTACTACAAGAACATTTGGAAACAGCTGAGCTACGCATTCAACTTAAAAGTTTGGAAAGAAACCAGGGAGCGAAGAAGGAAAAAGAAAGAAAAAATGAGCAGCAGTGAGAGGTGGATTGGGATGGGAACGCAGCTGAGGTACACAAAGTTAGACAAATGGTGGGCAAAGCTGGCGAAATAGACAAAGAGTTAGAAAAAAAAGTGAGGAATCAGAAGATTCATTGGAGCCCAAAGAAACCAGCGAGTGACGTCTGTGGCAGGTTTGCTTGTGTCTTTCGAAGCCCTTATTGTGAGGGTTAAATTTATATATATGTATATATATGACTCAATGTATATAAATATACATGAACGACTGGACTTGACACACAATAAACATCATGCACGCTCTCATACCAATCACAATAAAAACTACATGTGAGAAAAATATTCTGTTAGAATAACTACATTATAACAAAAACTAGACAACATTTAGAAATAAATTTGTTAGAAAATTGTTTCTAAATAAAACCAAAATATGTTACTTAAGTTACAATTTAAACCAAATATCAACAAATATTTTTTTTCTGTGAAGGTCCAGATACTATTTTGGGCTTTGTGGTCCGTACGATTCCAGACACAGTTATCTGTTCATCACTGCCCCAGATTTACAGGGGAAGGGTGAAAGCAGCCACAGACAACATGCTAACGAAGGAGCAGTGCCACTTTGGGCTCACAGGGTAAACCTCCTTAGTCTTTGCTTTAAAATGAATGGCATAATGTATCATATCCTTGAAAGAAAAAATTAACAATGTACAAATGCATTTTTCCAAAATAAGAAATAAAAACAGAAATGCCCTGGAAATATAATTACATAGGAAGAGTTTTAAAAAGATTAGTGCAATGGAAGACAAAGTGCAGGAATAGCCTCTTTCTCTCCCCATTCTAAGCCCCCTTTATCTCTGCGTATTTATCTAGACAAAAAGTCAGGATCAGTCTTTATTCATTCTAAAAGTAAAATTTTGAAAGTAAATTCAAAATTCAGAAAAGAAAATTGTGTAAGTTGTATATAATATTTTAAAACCAAATGTGAACCCTACAAGGCATAAAATAAAATGTATTGTTATCATATAAAATATAAGAACATTTCCATAGTAACAGATCATACAAGTAAAAGCCAGTAAATAATATCTAAACAACAGAGTGAGAATAAGTTACTATCCTGCATATAAGAGAGAAACAATATTTAAGGATCCAAAGAAGTTTTCATATTATTAGTAAGAAGAAAAAACTCCAGTAGAAAAATGGGCAAAGCAATTCAGAGAAATGAAAATTTGAAAGATTAATAAAATATAAATGTATATTTAGTTTCAACAGTAGGAGGAATAGCTCCGCTATCAGACTGGCCTCACAAGGATGCTCATTCTAGCACATTTTGTGAAGGAAAAAACAAAAACAGGGTGTCTCAACCCACTTTTTTCTATAACAATATATCCAATACTTAAGCTTGGGTAGCTTATAAAGAAAAGACATTTACTAAACTCAGTTTTGGATGATAAAACTCCAATATCAAGAGGTCTTACATGGCGAGGCCTTCTTGAAAATGGTGATGCAATAGGGGAAGCCCATGCAGAAGAATTTACATGGCAAGAGAGGAAGGGAGATCTGGAGGTCAGGCTTACATTGCTACAAAAACTACTACACTCATCCTTTCTGAAGGCAGTGCCTCACTGACCTGAAAACTTTCCAACAGTCAGTTCTCAGCATCACCATATTCAAGACCAAACTCCTAACACAACGAACCCTTGGGAGCACACTCGACCATCTCCTAACCAGCACAGAAAAAATGTTTGTCACTTGCAGAATGCTTGAATATATCATGCTATATCTAGGCCATAAATATTATGTAGTTATTATGAAATTAAAAAGAATAAGTCGTAGTTTTCAATTTTATTGAAAGGATTTCTAAATTTAAGGAGAAAAGCAAGATATAGAGGAATATTTTAATATGATCTTTTTATGAATAATGAACCTCCCTAAATATTATTTGCATAAATGGAGATATTTCTCTGTAAATTATGTCAGTACAAAAAGCTGTAGAATATTGATTACTTGGAAGGATAGGGATGCAGAAGTTTGGAGGGAATCAAGGTGCAAGCGCACACACAGTATGTAAGGAAAAATCTATTTATAATGAAAACAAATCTGACATGTAAAATTTTATTTATATATCAAGGAGTGCATTAAAATATTTAACAACTGTTTGGTACAGATACAGACCAATCAGAGCACACACCAACTGGTGCAATGAATGGGTATGTGCTCACTGAATATCAACTCTGCTATTTCCCCACGTATTGTGTCTTTATTTCTGTAGCACAGATATCTTGGAGCAGGACTGTTGGGTCACAGGATATACGTAATTCTAATTTTAAAAGAAACTGACACATTTTCTTCTGAAAAGACTGGCCATTCACAATTTTTTCCAGTGATGTGTGAGTATGCATTTCCCCCACATCCCAGAGGCAGTGAGAGCATATCAATCACCGAGCCAGAAAATGTTCTAAGATAGGCAGGTATTCTGTCTCCCAGCTGGAAGCCTCAGCTGTTGAAAAGAGTGAAAGGAGCGTGTGGTTTAAAGGAAGGTCTCTGACATGCTAATCTCAAACTCAGCCTGCTATGTGCTGGAGGTAGACTGTGGGCCAGCTGCTCCTGCCTGCCCCCATTGGAATCCCCACCAGCTCTACTGTAGGCCTTGCCCCCTCTTCCTGGGCAGAGGTGATAATTTTATTGCTGTGGATGCTCCTATCTTGGAGTTATGTGGTGCCATTTAAAGGTTTTATGGTTAAATCCAGGATTTCTTGGTATCCTCAGCAAAAGGATACCATAATAACTTCTTACTATTTTTCATAAGCAAAAGTTCAAATCAGAAAATTCCACTGACAGGGGAATTGCTGAGGGTAATGCAGACTCATGGTCTTTGATGCACTTGTGTGGAAAGGGTAAAGAAGTTTAACCTTATAGAACTTAAACATTTATAATTCTCTGGTTTGGGTATTTGGACCACAGCATGCATGATGCTTAAAGTATAAGGGACATAGAAAAGAAAGGTACAACTGAGCTCTCAGCATGGTTGGTGAAATAAATGATATATTTATGAAGATAAAAAGAAATTAAATTAAAAAAAAGAAATTAAATTCAGTTTTCAACACTCATCCCCAAACCACCACGTATTGGGAGTCCTCTCATTTTGGGTTCTGCGGATATAGAGACAAGGGAGACAGTCCTGGTTCTAGAGATGATAAATCTAGAGCTATGAATGGATAATTGGACGTTTTTTTTGGCATGCTTTTGTTAAATTCATTATTTTAGGATATTAGAAGATAAAGGTAAAAGATATTCTATTCTAAGTAAAGGACTCTTTCTGGCAATGGTGGTGCTAAGTTTATGTTAGGAACAGTGCGAGTCCAGTGAGGTGTAAGGGAAGACATTCTGGGTGAAAGAAACTGAACAGAGGCAGGACAAGTGATCAACTGTAGCTGGAATGTGAGGTCAACAGGGGAAGTAGCAAGAAGAAACAGAATCAAAATTAGGAGAATGGAAGCCTTCTAAGCCATGCTGAGGAATTTCAGTTTCAGTCTGAGTTGTGGTGACCAAACATTAAAGAAGCAGGTGAATGATGCACAAATTTGTGTTCAAGATAGATCATCACCTCTGCAGAAAAAGTGGCCTTCAAAAATGGGCCTGATGGGACTCTAGACCACAAGTCCCAAACATGGAGCTGCAAGCATCTTGGCAAGAACTGATGGGAGCCCAGGGCAGGAGGCAGGAATCACAGAAAGGTGACCCTTTTATACTAGATGTCTGCACGACATCTCTGATCGCTCCACACCACCCACAGAAGTGCTCATCATTCTCTTTTCCGCTCCTTCATGTTTCTGTCTATCAAAGCATATCCTCACTAGATACTGGCAAAAGCAACCAATTTAACATTAAATGGTGAATAAGTCACAAGCTCATTTTAAGATGACCATCCTCAATTCTAAGTTGAGGGGATTTCAGGTAGTATAGTTAGTTAGAAAGCATATTTTGGGGCTGTGTAATGGTGTCATTTATATTTCATAGTTGTCACCTACTCCACCTGCTTATAAAGTCAGCCTTGGGCTATATACATCATAGAGGTGAATAAGAGATTTTTTTCTCTCCCACATTTCACAAGGTGCCTATATTAGTTTCCTGGTTTCTTTGGTTGAGAAAACCAAAATCAACTCTGGAGAACTTGACAAAAATAGAGATGGAGAGAATTTCTTGGAAAGGTATATGACAGCTCATGGAATCAAAAGACAGGTTGAGCACACAGGGTGAAGTAGGTAGGTCTAGTGATCTTTGGGGTCAGGAACGCGTAGGATGTATATCTAGATACTGTCCAAAAGGTAACTTGACTCTCAATTCAAGTTCCAAAAGGAAAGCACTTAAATGGCTCAAGTGCGGCATCACATTGCTAAGTTACACAATGAGGGCACTAGATTTTAAAGTCTCATTCCTCCTCTGAACTTTTGGACATGGCTTAGAATTTCTCTATACTTTCTCAATTCTGTGGTTACCCTTGCTCAGTACTTATTTTAATGAGATGATTTCAGCTTTCGATGCTTAGCTTGATGGAGTCTGAGTAGAAGTACCAGTGTTTACATGCTGGATATTTCAAAATGGTTTGTAGCAATAAGAAAAATCTAGTGTTTAAGGAATGAAGCTATGAGAGAAGTCCTTACAGAGGTAATGAAAAGGTGTTTTCTAGCGTCCCTGCAAGAGAGGCCATTTTAGAGATTAGATTTGTTGTAAATATCAAAAAATAAATACAATGAATAAAAGTGGTTAGTGTATATACTTTCTTCCAGCTTTTGTTTGTACATTTTATATGATATCAGACTATAAGTGAAATTTTGCTTCCTTTTTACATAACATTATACCTTTCCCTCAAGTCATTAGTGGATTTTGAAATATTTAAATAACTGTATGACATGAATCCTTATAGTTTCTCCTTTTTTTGTGTAACTAAAGATGTGCTGCGGTAAACAGTCTTATGCATTAAAAAAAAAGAAATGCGCTTTGCCAAAAAATGTGGAAGCTTCAGCTTCAGGAATTTCCATTTTGTAAAGATCAAGAATATACTATTAAGATTATTAAAATATGGCTTTTATATTTCTCATCAAAGTGTTGACCAAATAATTATTCACAGGGCAAGTTGCTTAATCAGTTTATGTGTGTGTTAGTGTTATGGTTGATACATTGTGTCAACTTGGGGAGTCTAGAGGTTTGGCTGAATGATTCAGCAGGAAGCCAGGGTGCTTACTTTGTACACATCCTGAACCTGTGGAAGAGGAGGGTATGCAGACTGTGTGAGAGCTGTACGCCCCTTGGGTGGGGATAGGCTGCTTACAAGGAAGAAAAAGAGGCTGCTTGCAGCCATTCCTCCTTTTGCTCTTGTGGTTTTTGCTGTGCTCTGCTGTCATGAACGTTTGCCCTCTGCCATGTGCCACTCTGTGTCAGAACCAGCCAAGTATGGACTGAAACCTCCACAAACTGTAAGCTAAATAAACCTTTCCTTCCTTCATTTTGGGTGTTGGGTATTTTGTCTCAGCAATGAGGATAAAGTAACCAAGAGAGTTAGTGGTAGCAATGGCTACAAGGAAACTCCCTGACTTTGAACAGTGTTGCTCCAAAGTCTCTGGCTTGTGTAGTTGAGCAGCAGCCTCAGCCTGCTTACAACAAGAGCAGATGCTTGGCACAAGTAGATGTTTGCCACCATAAGTTTCTTTCTATTCAAGATCATGAGATGCTTTCTGGCACTGTTCTGCCTTCATTGTGAAAGTTCTACACTGGAGATGGGCATAATACTAGTGACCTGAGCTGTGGGTTTGATTTGTGGAGTAAATTTCCAGGAAAGATGGAGTGTATGCCTTTGATTCCTAATATTTCTTCTTGCCTGTATGTGACTAATTATGAAATTATAACCTTCGATTATTTTCCCATTGAATGATTTTTGACTTGCTTTTAACAAATGGGAAAATAAACTAACCAGCACGAGAAAACCAGTGTCAGCATTAGAAAACCATGTGTAACAGCAAATGGAAAACCAACATCTACGACTCATAAAAATTAATGGCAGGGTGTGGCACACAGCTGCCTGACTGATGAGAAGTGAGCTACATTGTGAATTGCTGGGGAATTAACTATTGTAAGAGGAGAAGCACAGTAATAGTAGATTTGAGCTGATACCATCCGGACAGAAAAATATTTAAGCATCTGCCTGAGAGTCGGTGGTTTCTTTGACACATAAACAGTGTCAGCATGGATGTACTTAGTGTTCATTCCAAGGGTTATGACAATAATTGCTGGTTAAATAGAAAGACTAAAGTGTTCTTAAGACAGGAAACCCTAGATTTCAGACTAAGATGATCTCATTATAGACACATGGGCAGAAAATCAGAATTTTATTCATTTGTGAACATTGCATACACTTGAATGATACTAGGTCAAAGGTGAAAACAAGAGTAAAACCAGACAAGCTGAAGAAAGTTGCTTCTCAGACGTGATATATGTCACTACTGCTTACACACCATGGTCCACAACAAGTCACATTTTAAAGCCTAAATTTGCTCCTCCTACCTGGGGTTTTCCTTCCTTTTGCCCTTCCCTTCCCTTCCCTTTCCTTCCCTTCCTTTTCCCTTTTCTCTTCTTTTCTTTGTTTCTTTCTTTCTTTCTGTTTCATTTTTTGAGACATTTTTCCTATTGAAATTTATGCAAGCTTTCTGATTCAGTGAAATAAAGAACTTCCTACTAGTATCTTACTTTATATTAAATCTTTGGTGTATTTCTATGATGTCCACTTCCCCTTGGTATTTCTGATTTGTGACTTCTATTTTCTTTCACAGTTTTGCCTACAGTTTTGAAATTAAATAGTTTTGTAGTTGTTATCTATGATATTTCTTATTTTATTTTATGGAAGTTTGTATTGTCTTTATCCTTTCTGCTAAATCTGTTTTGCTTGGACTTATTTATAATACCCTTCTGTTACTTTAAGTCAGTATGTAATCAATTTTAATTTTCTCTACATGTTTCACTTATAAGCTGCGTCCTACAAATGAGTATTTATATATTCATTTCTAAATATCTTCTAATTACTTATTTCTGTTTTGATCTTTATTCTTTTCATTCTTCTCCTAATTTTGGGTTTGGTCCATTCTTGCTTTTCTTAGGCACTTGAGTACATTTTACTTTTTTTTTTCTTTTTGAGACAGGGTTTCCCATGCAGTTCAGGTTGGCCTTTAGTGCACTTTGTAGCCCAGGCTGGTCTTAAACTTCGTCTCATCTTCTGGAGTGCTGGGATGGGATGGCATGCGCCACTATGCCTAGCTATTGTTTGTTTGAAATAGTTCTTTCCTTTTTGGATGTAGGTTTCTGTTCTGCAGAGTTTCCTCTTAGCACTGCTTTTGCTGTATTTTATCAGTTTTGTGCATTGTTTTTCCATATACCTTTGTTTCAAGACATTTTTAAATTTCCTGTTTGATTGTTTCAGTAGTCTACAGTTTAGTCAGTAGCATATTGTTAGTCTCCATGAATTTGTGTAATTTCTGAGGGTTTTTGTTGTTAATTTATAATTTGATGTTGTTATGGTCAGGCTTGCATCAATTCGCACTCCCACTACTAGAGTGTGACAGTTTGTGGGCTCCATTTCATTTCCACTCCTGATATTTATAGATGTAGTTCTTCCTCCTCCTCCTCTTCTTCTTCTATTATTAGTATTATTAACTATTATCATCATTATTATTATTATGGTACTGAGCATTGAACAACTTAGGACCTTCCCACTAAGCTATATTGCTAGTACATTTTTGTTTTTGTACAGGATATCGAACTCACCACCTTATGCTTGCCAGGGATATAGCCATTGAACTATATTCCTGGCCCTACATTTTATTTTTATTTTGAGTCTAAGTCTCACTAAGGCACTAAGTTGGCCTAGGCTAGGCTGAGGCTCACAATTGTGCCTCAACCTCCTGGAGTGCTATTTAAAATTTTTTTTTGTAATAACGGGGATCTACCCAGAAATAATTACTTGCTCATTTCTTCCCCATATATTGGGAGGTTTGAGCTCATAGGATACACTATGCTGCCCACAGTGGTCTATATGTGCCCTCGTGGAAAACCCCAACACCTGCTGGTGGTGATTGCTGAAAAGACGCAACCATGTAGCTTCACTAAATTCAAGGATTAGAGAGTGACACTCTGGGAGAGTGAACAAAAAACAATAACAGGTGAAGGGACAAACAGTGATGCCTAAGACAGACAACATTTGGGGACATGGTAGGCTAAGCAAAAGGCTAGTGGAGTGACCATAGGGTTTGCCTTGCAAGGAAAGAAACAGGGGTGAGAGGACCCTAGTAGAACTCTATAAAGAACTGAGTTGGAGGACAGTTATGCTGGACCTTCCCCTCCCTAAGTAAACCATGGTGGTTGTATCTTAAAACAGAGAGAAAGGAGTGGAGTTAACTATGCCTGGGGAGCAGCTTGTAGCTTCTGGGAGGTTATCCCAGAACGACTGCTGATTAATAGGCCTCCTCGCTCACAGGTCAGCAAGTAAGAAAACCATAAAGCACACTGCAGGCAGGGGATAGCTCCGAGAACCACAACTGAACTCATATTCCAATTTAAAGGGGTCTGTGAAGATCCTTTCAGTTTGTACGTTTGCAACTTCATGAGTTTTCTCTTTCTTGTGGAGGGATTGCTGTTTCTTTTTATTTTAAAAAAGTTCTGTTCATTTTTTCTCTTTTTCATTTGCCCCTGTAGCATCCAGCTTTTTTCATTGTTGTTCTCCTTCATCCTTTTCATGTCCTCTTTCTTCCCTCTCTCCTTTTACAGCTTTCTTCTGGCATATATATATATGAGATTCCTGGATGTGTGCAAAAGAGAATAAGAATTACCCAGTGTGTGCAATTCAATCATAGCTTTCAGGGGTGTGTCAGGGTAACCCTTACCAAAATTGTGAACAGTAGATACAAACACAAACCAACCCACCAGTGCATTAATAGATTGTGACAGTCTCAAGATCCTTCAAATAAAAATTTAGCAAAACTAACTAAAGTGATTCCAAAAATGAATGACCAATTTAGCAAAAGTTAGAGTCTATGAAAAGATGTGAAACAGAAATACAGGAGATAGAAAACTAACCTAATCTCAGAGCTAGAGACAGCATAAATATCATCAAAATATCTGTTTACAAAAATTACAGCAAAAAGCTGCATGCACAGAGAAAGAATGCAACATATAAGTAAGTCAGCAATACAATATCAAAGAGCCATGATTTCAAAAGACCTTCACAATATATCATGGTCAAACTCTCAGAAATACAACACAAGGATAGGTAGGATCTTAAAGCTCATAGAGGAAAACACCCAATCACTTATAAAAGTAAACCCATTAAGGTTATAGTAGACTTCGCAACACAAGCCTTAAAGACTAGAAGAACATAGGGTGAAGTGGTTTTTTTCACTTTTTAATTTTTTTATTTTAAAAAAGGAAGAATGAAAACATAACAATCAGAAAGGCATTTACAAAGTAGCACAAGAATAGTACAAACAAAACAATTACAGACAAGGTGACAGGGAATTAACAATGGTTGTTGTATTACATATTAATAACTTCAAAGTGTACACTCAGGAAAACAAATACAGACATGCAAGACTGATCAAACAACTAATCGTTAACTGTTCCTTACAATAAAGCAACAGAAATCCGCAGTACAACTATGTTAGCTATCCTGCATGTACATACGTACATAATTATCCCATTGCTCCTTTTCTCTTTCCCCTCATCCCAGTTGCTCTTAACTTTTGAGCATGTTCCTTTCATTTCTCAATGTTTATCCTACCTCCTAATTTATATTCACACTTTCAGGTTCTTACACTAGTGATACAATATGTTGCTTAAGCATGCACATGTAATTTATTTCACTTAAGAGTGTGGCCTCTAGTTATGACCATTAACCTACAAAAGCCTCAAGTTTTTCCTCCTTTATAGCTGAGCAATATATAAAAATTCAACAATATTTTTATCCAATCCTCAGGGAATGGACATTTGGGTTGCTTCCACGATTTAGCTATTACAAATTGCACTGATATAAACATGGGTGCACATATATTGCTATAAAATGATGTTTCCAGATTTTCTGGGAAAATACCCAGAAGGGGAGTAGCTGGGCTGAATGGAACCTCTAGACCTAGTTTTCTGAGGAATCTCAAAACTGATTTCCAAAGTTGGTTCAACAGTCTGCATTCCCATTAGCAGTGGAGAAGAATTCCTATTTCTCTACAGCTGCATCAGCATTTGTTATTGGTTGATTTCTTAATGATAGCCATTCTTACTGGAGTGGGGTGAAATCTCAGTGTTGTTTTAATTTGCATTTCTCAAATGACTGATGATGCTGAACATTTTCTCATGTATTTATTTGCCATTTGTATTTCTTTATCTGAGAAGTGTGTGTTTATCTCAGATGTCCATTTTAGGATTGGGTCTTTGATATTTTTTATTTTAAAGATAAAAGAATGAAAACATTAGCAAACAGACACAAAGTAGCACAAGAACAATACAAAAACTGAATTACAGATAAGGTAACAAGAAATTAACAATGGTTGTTTTGTTACATATTGATAATTTCAAAGTGTATGTTCAGGATAACGCATATGCACATACAAGATTGATCAAACAACTAATCATTGACTGTTTCTTACAATAAAGCGATATGAGACAATAGTGCAACCATGTTAGCCATCCTGCAAATACACACATACATACATACACACATACATAGCTATCCTTTTCTTCCTTTTCTCCTTCCCCTTATCCCAGTTGCTCTTTACTTTTGAGCAGCTTCTTTTCATACCTCCTAAATTATATTCCCACTTTTAGGTTCTTACACTAGTGATACAATACTCTGTTTGCACATGCACATCTGATTTATTTCAGTTATGGGTATGGTCTCTAATAGTGACCATTTGCCTATAAAAGCCTCACGTTTGTCTTTCTTTATAGCTGAGTAATATTCCATTGTGTAAAAATGCCACAGTTTTTTTTTTATCCAGTCCTCTGTGGACAGACATTTGGATTGCTTCCACGGTTTAGCTTTTATAAATTGCACTACTATGAACATCGGTGCACATATATCATGGTAATATGATGTTTCCAGATCTTTTGGGAAAATACCCAGAAAAAGAATAGCTGGGTTGAATGGGACTCTAGACCTAGTTTGCTAATGAATCTCCAAACCGATCTCCACAGTGGTTTCACCTGTCTGGATTCCCACCAGCAGTGCGGAAGAATTCCTATTTCTCCACAGCCTCGCCAGCACTTGTTATTGGGTACTTTCTTAATGCTGGCCAATCTCTCTGGGGTGAGATGAAATCTCAATGTTGTTTTCATTTGCATTTCTCGAATGACTAAAGATGTAGAATATTTTCTCATATATTTATTTGCCATTTGTATTTCTTTATCTGAGAAATGTGTATTCATCTCAGATGCCCATTTCTAGATTGGGTCTTTGAATTTGGACAGGTTCATGCTTTTTATTGTATGTTTTAGATAGAAGACCTTTGCCCTAGGGACAGCCAGCTAGGACTTTTTCCCAATTTGTGGGTTTTCTTTTTACTCTGCTGGTGATTTCTTTAGGTGTACAGAAAACGTTCAGTAAGGTGAGGTCCCAGTTATTGATTCTTTGAAGTGTTTCCCTTGCAGCTTGATTTTTGTTCATGAACTCTCTGCCTATTCCTATGTCTTCAAGATTTTTACCTACCTTCTCTTTGAATAGATTTAGAGTTTCTGTTTTAATATTGAGATCTGTGATCCATTTTGACTTGATTTTGGTGCATGGTGATAGACTTGGGTCCATTTTCAGTCTTCGGCAAGAGGCAAGCCAATTTTTCCAGCACTACTTATTAAACAGGCTATCTTCCAGTGAGTTTGATTGTCCCCTTTGTCGAATATTAGGTGGCTGAATGTCGTTGTGGTTGTGGCTGCATCTTCCAGTCTGTTCCATTGATCCTTAGGTCTGTTTTTAGCCAGTAACAGGTTGATTTTATTGTAGTACATTTGTAGTATAATTTCAGGTCAGGGATTGTGATTCCACCTGACTTGATCATGTTGCCCAGAATTGCTTTTGCTATTCTGGGTCTCTTCTGGTTCCACATGAATTTAAGGAATGTTTTCTCTAGATCTGTGAGGTACATTGATGGTAATTTAATGGGAATTGCATTGAATCTGTACAACAATTTTGGTAGTATGGCCATTTTCACAATGTTGGTTCTTCCTAACCATAAGCAGGGAATGTTTTTCTTTTATTGAAATCCTCATCAATCTCTTTTTTTAGAGTACTTTAGTTTTCATTGAATAGATCTTTTACCTCTTTTGTTAGATTGATTCCTAAATATTTCAATTTCTTGGATGCTATTGTAAAAGGTATGATTTCTTAATTTCTCTCTCAGTCTGTTGTTTCTGTATAGGAGTCCTATTGATTTTTGGGTGTTGGCTTTCTATCCAGCTACTCTGCTGAACTTGTCTATTAATTGAAGGCGTCTTCTTGTGGAATTTTTGGGGTCTTCCATATAAAGTATTATGTCATCTGCAAATAGTGATAGTTTAACTTCCTCCTCTGCTGTCCTTATTCCTTTTATTTCTCTCTCTTTTCTAATTGTTCTGGCTAGTGCTTCCAGAATTGTGTTGAATAGTAGTGGTGACTGCGGCCATCCTTGTCTTGTTCCTAAGTTTAAAGTGAAAGCTTTCAGTTTTTGTTTAGTATGATGTTGGTTGTTGGTTTGTCATAGATGGCTTTGATCAGATTGAAGTAGAGGCCGTCTATTCCTATTTTCTCTAGGGTTTTTATCATGAATGCATGTTGGACTTTTCAAAACCATTTGGCTGCATCAATTGAGATGATCACGTGGTTTTTGTCTTTGGCTTTATTGATGTGGTGCATTACATTAATTGATTTGCGTATGTTCAACTATCCTTGCTTTCCTATAATGAATCCAACTTAGTCATGCTGTATGTATTTTCTTGGATGGTTTGCTGCATTCTATCTGCTAGTATTTTATTGAGTATCTTTGCATGTATATTCATTGGGGAGATTGGTCTCTATTTCTCTTTCTTGGTTGGATCTTTCTCAGGTTTTGGTATCAGTACAATACTTGCTTCCAGAAATGATTTAGGGAGAATTGCTTCCTTTTCAATTTCATTGAAGAGTTTGAGGAGTGTTGGCCTTAAATCTTCTCTGAATATTTTATAAAATTCTGCTGTGAATCCATCAGCTCCTCGGCTTTTCTTTACCAGTAAGTTTTTCATTTCATTATCAATCTCATTAATTAATATTTGGTTGCTCAGGATTTTTATATCTTTCTGATTCAAATTTGGTAATTTGTACATATCTATGACTGTTCATTTCTTCTGAGTTTTCAATTTGATGAGAATAAAGATTTTCAAGTAGGTATTAATTATCTTTTGAATTTCTGTAGGATCTGTGGTGATTTCATTCTTTTCATTCCTTATTGCACGAATTTGAGATTTTTTCCTTTATTTTTTTGATAAGGTTTCCTAGGGTTTTGTCAATTTTACTTATTATTTCAAAGAACCAACTCTTTGGTTCATTTATTTTTTCTCATGTTTTTTTCATCTCAGTTGCATTAATTTCTGCCTTGTTCTTTGCAGTCTCCTTCCTTCTTTGGGTTTGGGATTGACTTGTTCTTCTTTTTCTAAAAGTTTGAGGTGCCTCATTAGGCTATTTATTTGTTCTCTTTCTGTTTTCCTTATGTGTGAGTTCACCACTATAAATTTCCCTCTGAGAACTGTTTTGATTGTATCCCACAGACTCTGGTAGGTTGTATTTTCATTTTAATTTGTTTGTAGGTATTTTTTAATTTCTTCTTTAATTTTTTCTGTGACATATTTGTTCAGGAGATTATTATCTAATTTCCAAGTGTTTATGGAGTTTTTGGAGTTCCTTTTGTCATTAATTTCTAATCCCATTGCACTGTGGTCAGATAATATACATCAGATAATTTCAATCCCTTTGCATTTAGGTAGGTATGCTTTATGGCCTAGAATGTGGTGTATTTTAGAGCAAGTCCCATGTGCATCTGAGAAAAATGTGTATTCTGATGTTGTGGCGTTGAACATTCTGTATACATCCACTAAGTAACTTTGTTCACAGATGTCCTTCAGGTCTGTTTTTTGTTGACTTTTTTGTGTAGGTGGCCTGTGTGTTTGCATCAGAGGGGTGTTTAGTTCCCCTATTACAATAGTGTTATTGATTATTTGGTTTTTCATGTCCATTAAGATTTGATGAATTGTTTTCCATCCTTTGACTTTCACCTTATGGGTTTCCTTTTCAATAAAGCATGTTTCCTGTATACAGCATATTGTGGGTTTTTGTTTCTTAATCCACTCTGCCAGTCTGTTTCTTTTTACTGGTGAATTGAGGCCATTTACAATAATGATTATAACTGATGTATGTTGGCTTATCCATGATATTTACTTGCTGTTGGTTTCCTACTTTTGCCATCTGTTTAATTGCTTGCTTTGCTTGAGGGTTCCTTTCTATTGTTGTTCTTGAAATTGTGGTCTCTTTTGTCTCTATCTAGAATATCTTGTAGTACTTTTTGTAAGGTTGGTTTGGCACTTATGAAGTTCTTCAGTTGTTTTTTGTCATGGAAATATTTTATTTCTCCATTGAATTTGAAGGATAGTTTTGCAGGATACATCAGTCTGGGTTGGAAGCTGTTTTGTCTCAGAACCTGTAATACAGCACCCTAAGCTCTTCTTGATTGCACGGTTTGTGTTGAGAAGTCTACTGTGATTCTGATAGGCTTTCCTTTATAGGTGATCTGTTTCTTTAGCAGCTTTTAATATTCTGTTCTTTTGTTGGATATCTGAGATCTTGATTATTGTGTATCTGGGTGTGGCTTTATTTTGGGTATGGCTAGTTGGAGTTCTATATGCCTCATTTACTGCACTTCAGAATATTTTTCCATGTTTGGGAAATTGTCTGCTATTATTTCTGCAAGTATTATTTTAATGTCATTTGTGTTCCCTCCTGCTGTTTCATTGACTCCTATTACTTGGACATTATTTCTCATTGCCTCGTCTTGCATCTATTGGATTGATTTTTCTTGAATCCTTGTTGATTTTAAGAGATCCTTCCTTTCACAATCATTAGCTGCCATCCTGTCTTCAAGATCTGAAGTTCCATCTCCAGCTTCATTCAAGTAGTTTTCCAAGCTTTCAGTGGAAGTTTTGATTTTCTAGAAATGTCTTTGAGTCTGCTTCATGTGTTGTAATTTATTCCTATATCGCTCATGTAACGTTCCCATCCATTGCCTATGTTCATCTATTTTATTTATCTGTTTCTTCTCTAGATACGCAGGGCATTTCTTTCTTTATTATCATCATTTCATTTTTTGCCTGAGAGATTATTTCTGATCTGATCTCTTCTATGGCCTAGTGGAGTTGTTTCTTTACTTCAGATGCAATCATTTCTGAGATTTCAGGTATGTTGCTTCCAAGTTCTGCTGTGTTAGTGTCTCCTGGACTTGTTCTGGGTTGTGTTGAGTTCTGAGACTGCATTTTTCTCCTAAGCTTTGTCATTTTTAATATCAGATGAAAAGTGCTGAGCTACAAGCTACCCAGGCAGTTTGCTGAAGGACTCTAGGGACCCTACTTTACCTGGATATCAAGCTTATCCCAAGATGTTAGCAGGCTGTGGCCCACTGGGTCCAGGATCCCCAAGCAATTGCTGGGGCGCACAACTCAGACCACAATTCCAAAGACCCAACCCAAAAATGGGCATCTGAGATGAATACACACTTCTCAGATGAAGAAATACAAACGACAAATAAATACAAGAAAAATGTTCTCAATATCCTTGGTCATTCAAGAGATGCTAAAAAGAAAAAAAGCCCCACTGAGATTCCATCTCACCCCAGAAAGAATGGCTATCATAAATAATCAACCCATAACAAATGTTGGCAGGGCTGTGGGGATCAAGCATCATTCTCCGCTGTGGGTGGTAGTGTAGACTGGTGCAACCACTGTGGGAATCAGTGTGGAGATTCCTTTAAAAACTGGGATTAGAGGTCCCATTTGCCCCAGCTATTCCTCTTCTGATATCATCCCAGAAGAATTTGAAACATTATACACAGGGACATATGTGCACCCATGTTTATAGTGGCACAGTTTGGAATAGCTAAATCTTGGAAACAACCTAGATGCTATCAACTGAGGAATGGATTAAAAAGATTTTTTAATACAGTGGAGTACTACTCAGCCATAAAGAAGGATAAACTTGAGACTTTCATAGGTAAATGAATACAACTCAAGACCATACTCATAAGTGAAATAAATTAGACTTAGAAGTATAAAAATCATATCATCTCACTAGTGTGAGAATCTGAACAGGAAAATAGGATCCAAAATGTGTAATAGATATTGTGAACTGGGAAGAAACTGCTCAAAGAAAAGACAAACTGGGATAGGGCAAAGGAAAAAGGGAAAAAGTGGAAATATATATGTATGCACTAGATAGTTAAGATAGTTTTACAGTTATGTTCTCTTAGTTCCTTAAAAAGAAAGTTTGTGGTAATATTGTTAGAAAAGATATCATAAGTATATCTTGTACTGATTACTGTGAAGACAATTATACACAATGTATCAACTATTATAGCTGCCCTATTTTGAAACTTGGTTTCATTGTTTAACTTTTTTCTCTTTAAAATAAAAAAAAATATAAATGAACAAATATACATATTTATATAATATAAAATAACTCTATTTGGCTGTAGTTAAAACACAACCAAATGAATCAACACTGTCTTTGTCTGTTTATTTCTCTAGTATCCCCGCTATCACCTTAACCGACGTGATGAAAGAGACAATACCTTCCCCTGCCTGTGGATCCTGCCCTATCCTTCTTGGTATTGGTTGCTGTGCTCAGTTCAATTTTTAGTAAAAAGTGAGAAATCAATGAATACATGTTAAATCAATGAAAAAATAAAAGACCATGATATTAGGTGAAATAAATCCAACACTCAAGCTTAAATATTGCATGGTATCTCTTACATGAAAAAAACTAAAGTGTAAATAAAGGGCAAAACAAAAGGTGAAGAATGGGAAGTAGGGAGGCAGACCCTTCCTACATGTGAAGAGGATCAAAAGATGGAGGGCGGGGTGGAGGGAAAAGGGGGAAGGAGCAGAAAAATAATTAAGATGTGTAATGCACATGTGCCAAACACCCAAAGGGATTTTCTTACTGCAAACTCCTACTAGAAAGAAAGAAAAACTAACTAACAACTAACTAACTAAATAAGTAAGTAAAACTTACCAACAAAGGAAAGCCCAGGTTCTGATGCATTCCCCCATTGAAATTTATAAGATTTTCAGTGGAGATTTATGACAATAATCTTCCAGCCATTTAATGAATTAAAAGATGAGTATTTCCAATGTCATTCCTGGATGCTAGTATTACTTTGATGTCAAAACCAAACAAGAACTTTAGTAAACAAGAAAACTGTAGACCAATATCTAATGATCATAGATGAAAACCCACCAATGAGATAGTGACAAACAGATATATCAAATTATATAAAAGATTAAAAATGAAGAAATCAAGAAACCAGTAAATGTAATACAAATTGCTTTCAGGCCTTTTGAATAAAATTAAATGCAGTACAAGTAAATGTAATATATCACATCAACAGAAGTCAGAGCAAGCATTGTATGATTATCTTATAAATACAGAAAGTCTTTGAAAAAATCTAACATCCATTAATGGTAAAATCTAAAGAAAATAAGTTATTAAATTTCATCTCATTAAAAAGATTTTTCACAGCAAACAAAACCACCAAAAGGGTTGAAGAGGCAATCCACGGTGGGGAAAAACCTTTCACCTGCTATTCCTCAGACAAATATCTATACTACAGAAACAACTCAAAAAATCAGATTCTCTCAAATTTAAATGCTTAGTCCAATAAAATACATCCCTCTGAGGGCTGCTTTCATTGCATCCAATAAGATCTGGTATGTTGTATCTTCATTTTCCTTTAATTGTACATATTATTTAATTTTAGTTTTAATTTCATCTGTGATTCATTAATTATTCAGGAGGGTACTATTCAATTTCTGTGAGTTTATGGAGTTTTTGCAGGTTCTTTTGCCACTAATTTCCAACTTTGTTGCACTATGGTCAGATAATATTCATGGGATAATTTCCAGTCCTTTGAATTTTCTTAAGCATGTTCTGTGGCCTAGTATATGGTCTATTTTAGAGAACACCCCATGTGCAGCTGAGAAGAAAGTGTATTCTAATGTCGTTGGGTGGAACACTCTGTAAAGGTCTACTGAGTGCATTTTTTCACACATGTGGTTTAGTTTTATTCTTTGCTGATTTTTTGTCTAGCTGATCTATCTTTGTGACAAAGGGGTATTGAATTTTTCCATTACAATTGTGTTATTCCTCATTTGATTTTTCATGTCTATTAATAATTATTTTATATAATTGGTCACCACTGTATTTGATGGATATATATTTATGATTCTTATCTCTTCCTGTTGAAGTTTCCCCCTAACAAATATGTAGTGACCTTCTTTATCTTGTTTGATCATTCTTGGTTTGAAGTTCACATTGTCTGCAAACAGAATAGTTATCCCTGCTTTTTTTTTTTTTGGTGCCTGTCACATGGAGTATTATTTTCCATCCTTTTACTTTCAGTCTATAAATTTTTTTGTGAGTCAGATGTGTTTCTTCTATATAGTATACTGTTGGATTTTATTTCTTGGTCCATTCTGCTAGTCTGTTATTTTTTTTTTCTTGATTGGTGAATTAAGGCCATTTATATTGATGCTTATAACTGATAGGCATTGGCTTACCTTTGTCATGTTATTTTTCTGCTCGTATTTCCCTACTTTTCTCCTCTATTTAATTGTTTTCCTCACTTGGCAGTTTCTTTCTGTTGTTGTTCTTGGAATTTTGGTAATTTTTATCTCTGTCAAGAATATCTTTCAGCATTCTTTGTGGGGGATTGGTTTGGTGGTCATGAATTTCTTCAGTTGTTCTTTGTCATGGAAGTACCTTATTTATTCATTAATTTTGAAAGGTAGTTTTGGAGGGTACATCAATCTGTGTTGGAAGTTGTTTCCTTCAGGGCATGAAATACTTCAATCCAGGTTCTCCTTGTTTCAGGGTTTGTGTTAAGAAGTCTACCATGATTCTGATGGGCTTTCCTTTATATTTGACCTATTTCTTTTCTCTAATAGCTTTTAATCCAAAAATGGGCATCTGAGATGAATACACAAATCTCAGATGAAAAAATACAAATGACAAATAAATATACGAAAAGGTTCAACATCACTGGCCATTTGAGAGATGCAAATGACCCATTTCACTCCAGAAAGAATGGTTATCATCAAGAAACCACCAATAACAAATGCTAGTGGGGCTGTGGGGATAAAGAAACTCTTTTCCACTGTCTGTGGAAGTGTAGACTGGTGTAACCACTGTGGAAATCAGTTTTTGGAGAGTCCTCAAAAAGGTAAGATAGAGGTCCCTTCAAACCATTTATTTCTTTTCTGGATATTTCCCCAGAAGAAATAAAATATCATGCCACAGTGATATATGTGCACTCATGTTTCTAGAAGAGCAGTTTGTAATGGCTAAAGTCTGGAAACAACCCAAATGCCCATCAACCAAGGAATGAATAAAAAAGATATGGTCTTTTTATAAAATGGAGTACTACCCAGCTATGAAAAAATATCGAGACTTTTACAGGTAGATAGATGTAACTTGAGACTATACTCATTAGTAAAATAAATCAGACTTACATGTGTAAACTTTGTATTGTCTCCCTGCTGTGAGAAACGGAAAAATTAAATAAGGTTCAAATGTATGATAGATATTGTGATATGGGAATAAATTGTTAAAAATTAAAGGAACTAGGTTGGGGAAAAGGGAAAGGAAGGAAGAAAAAAGGGAGAAAAAATACAATTTAGTTATACTATTAATGTCTCTCAGATCACAGAAAATGAACATGTGTTCTAACATGAATTGGAGAATTTTTATGCCCATTTTTAATACTCTGAGTACTTTAAAGATGATAATATGCAATGTAGTAACTATTGTTATCTGCCCATCATCTTGTTATAAAATTTTGTTTTACCTTTTTCCTATAAAATAAAAAGGCATAAAAAGAAACCTCCTAAATGAAATTCTCAATAAAAAATGGATGACTGAAATGAATAGACACTCCTCAGAAGTATAAGTAGCAACTAAATATATAAAAACATATTCCACATCACTGGCCATAAGAAAATGCAAATTAGTACAATGTATAGATGTTACCTTAATCCAGAAAGCATGGCTATCACCAAGAAATCAAATAATAAATGCTGGTGAGGCTGCTGGGGAAAAAGAAACCCTTCTTTATTATTGATGGAAATGTAAACCAGTACCATCACTATGGAAATCAGTAGGGAGATTACTCAAAAATTAAGTCATAATAGTAAAATCTTGTAAGGATTTTATATATCCACCAATAGCAGAGTCCTGGATAAAGACAACTCTCTCTGTCTCTGTCTCTGTCTCTGTCTCTCCCTCTCCCTCTCTCTCTCTATATATATATATATATGCACTGTATATTTATATAATGGAATAATACTCAACCATAAAGAAGAATAAATTTATTTGTTGAATAATGGATGCATCTTGTTACCAAAATTGTAAATGAAATATTCCTCTCATTAAGTAAGGTATTATGCAAACAATTTTAACACATTTTTTGTGTACTTTTCAGTGTAATTAATGTCTTTGGTTGGGTTTAAATAAAGAACACATTAACCCATTGGCAGCACATATGGTGTTATACATTCTTCATTTTTGATTGCTAATCTACAAGGTGGTACTTTCTATTTTTCTTAATAAATTTAAAGTCAGAGATGTTTTGGCTACTTGTAGCCTCAGAAGTATTGCAAGTAATGTCATACGCTTTTCCTCCATCTGCCGAAGTTCTGTGGTGTGGCCTGCTTTGTGAAACAAACATTGTGATACCTTTTCCGCCCTTCACAGTTGCAGATCCCTGAAGCAGGATCTCTGTCCATGTTTATCTAGCAACTAGTGTCATGTTGCTGGGATGAGGGTTTCCCCACATGACCTCTTCAATCATCAGGCCTGACCCAGACCTAGTAAACATTAAATTCTTTCCTGGGTCTGAAATATGAACATACATGTATATTAAAAAGCCACATCCTAGGCACACAAACTATGAAAACAAGGGCTCTGTCCCCTACTCTGCTCAACTATCAAGGGGAATGGAACTGTAAGAATCTTTCAAAAATGTTCTACAAGGTATGATATCGTTTACCACTATTATTTCTTAGCTATCTATATCATAATAACTCAGATGTTGTCTAGATGCCGAACACTGCAGGCTGCTCTATTGACCCAGGATTAAATAACTGTAACCATGCTCTGTGCTCCCTCTTACAAGGAAGTACTAGTGTTTATTATGTAGCTACACTGGCCTCCTCAGACACTATGGAAGTAAAGCTTCTCTGTGCTTTGTAACACTTCGCAGAGCCCCATGCCTTGTAGGATAAAGTATGAAATCTGAATTCCTTAGCGTGGCATCAAACTCTTTATCTTTTTATAAATATCGTTTGTATTTTGTATTCTTTAGTACATGCTTCCTTCCATTCTCTACTTTTCCAACCTTGAGGATTTTACTCATTCTATCACCTGTTTATAACAGTATGAATCAGATATTTGTAACATGCCATGAGGTTGGTTGAATTTTAGTGATTTTTAAAATGCTTGCTTGCTAAGTTTGGAGAGCAGGTAACACACACATCAGTAGTATTTTGTGTTCTTTGTAGTATGTTATATAGTATGGGCATGAGGTGAGTAATTTTTGTTGAAAACATACATCAGTACCATGTTTAGTAATTTTCTATACTTTACAAGAATACTTAGAAAATGAACTTTGGCAGATTTTTTTACTATGTCTCTATTTTATAAGAGATAATCAGTTATGTTAATGTGCACATGGTCATTTGAAAAAATACTTTATCTCAGATATTAATGGAATTCTAATGCATATATTATTTATAAAATAAAATATTTATGTGGTGCATATACTGGCCACAGTGGTCACTAGATGGCACACCACAGTTCCGTGGGACAGCTACATAGTCTGACCTCTTAGGAAGCCTGCATAGATCCAAGCAGTTTTTAAGGGAAAAAGGTCATTAGTGACATTCATATTCACCTTGAAATTTTTCTTTCAAGGTAAAGATTAGATTTGCAATTTGTCTTACTCTGACTTCTGTTGCTATGATAGAATACTTGAGACTGGGGATTTATAATCACAAGATATTTTGTTTAGCTCACACTTCTGGAGACTGGAATTCCATGGGCACAGCACTAGCATCTGCTTAGCTTCTGGGGAGGGCATTATATTGCTGCCTAGCATGGTAGAAGAGCAACTTGATAAGTGAGCATATGCAAACATTCAAGAAAGAGGCCCAGCTTTGCTTTATAACAGCACACTCTCAAAGTAACTAATGCAGTTCTTTATGAAATTCATTATTTTCTTAAGTGGCATATCCCCTTTTGAAGGTCCTACTACCTCCCAAGAGCTTTAAATTGAAGATTAAAGTTCAAGGGGCCAGGGGTAGAGCTCAGTGGCACAGCACCTGCCTGGCAAGTGCAAGGTCCTGAGTTCAGTTCCCAGTATCAAAAAAAGAAAAAAAGTTCAAGATAAGTTTTTTTTTGGTACAAACCAAATTCAAACCATAGAGATGGGAAGCTATAAAGAACCACACAATGAATAATTATTGTAGTAAGAAACTAGTTAAGAAGCACGACGTAAGGCCCCAAAGAAGGTAACATGATAAGACCAGGCCCGGGCTACGTGTAGTGGAGACAAATACACGTCTCCCTTGGGCCCCCCAACCTTTGGAGAGGGTCCCGATACTCACCTCAGTGGTGGAGCAGGGGCTCCTTCCGGAGTGAAAGCTATGGTTCAGTGTTATCACCACCATGATGGTTTTTGGAACACAGTTTGTGTTTTGAAGTATTGAATGGAGTCTAAATAACCAGTTCCAGTATTTCACAAATACAGTGATAATATTTAATGATGGATTATTTTCTCACCCTTCTTCTTTGTGTTTCTGTGTTTCATGTCTTTGTTGTTTCAAATAGATGCATATTTAGAGAGACTGTAAAATACAGAAGAATTGTAAGAAGAGATTACAAATGTGGAACATGTCAGGAGACTTGTGCTTCCCTAAATTCTGGCCTCTAGGAATTATTTTCTTCCCCCTGGATTTGCTCTGTCCTGGCCCTGGCATTCCGCTCTAGCTCCTCAGATCTTAAGATCCTTTCTGAGCAAGGGTTTGCTCTGAGCCTAAGTCTTGGTACTCATGCTTGCATTTGTGTCTCCTCATTTCTTCTTCTTCCAGCTGAAAACTCTTCAGCCTCCGCCTCTGAATTTCAGGGTGAAAGTCTAGCATCCCCCTTAGCAGAAAAGTCCCTGCGTGATCCTGCCACTCTCTACTTTCCAGCCTCGTTCGTTGCATGCCGTTTCCCCTCATCTTCAGGTTAGCCAAAAGGTGCAATTTGGTGTTCTAAACAAACTCTGTTCTTTCATATTTTGTCCTGTGAGCTCTTTCTTCTTAGCAGCCTGTTTTCCCATCCCCCACGCACCTGGATAAATCCTTCATAGGCTCCCGATACCTACGGAGACGTCATTTCCCAGGTGCCTTCGTCAATCCACGCACTTCTAGCCATATTTGTTACCTCCATCCTGAGATTCCCGCAGGCAACATTGGAAAGTTACTTTGGAGATTACTGAGGGATGGTTGAAAACATATAAAGTAGGAAACTTTTAAAGATACATTAATAGCAAAAAAAAAAAGCTAAATTTATTCTGAAATAAGTCAATAGCAAACCAACATGAAACAAAATATAGATTGTGCAACATGTGAAAAAAAGTAGAACAGAAGGAAAAGTCACAGAAATCTACAATGTGCTCGAACTGCAACTGAAGAATTTTGTACATTAATAAGTCCAAGGTCACTGTACCACGTTATTGAAGATTTACATTGATTTTTGACTGCACATACATAGGACTCCACGGTTCTCTGTGGGGATCTGTAATTTTACTTAATTAGCATACAGTAAAAAACAACTCATGACTCAATAAACCTGAAATAAAATATTCAATGTACAAGGGGTGACAAAAATGTGCTGAATATTTAAATTAAAAAAATACTATAGCACCAGACACATGTGTAAATACCGCACTGTCCCTCTGAGGTGTGAAACTCTAAACAAGAACCAGTGTATAATATATATTTCAATATATATTGAAATAAGAAGAAATTGTTCAAAAGGGAAGGGAAACCAGGGAGGGGGAGGGGAAAGGGAAGGAAAGGAAAAGAAAAAGAAATGGGAAAGATGATAAATTGGAAAGACAGTTTGTAAATAAGGAAGAAAAGAGCAGTTGAAGGTTGGGGAGAGGGAGATGGAAAGATACATCAAGATGCATCATGTACAGATACAAATTCCCTATAACGAATGTGATCACTATGTATATCTAAATTTTGCCAATAAATTAATTTAAAAGTTACTATGGTAAAAGACACATTGCCATTAATTCCCTTGAGGTCACTCCCCTCACTTCACCCTCACTTGAAGTGAAGTCCTCTTTTACGAGCATCTTCGCAAGCTTTACAAGGTATAGAGATGCCGCAGAGGACTTTCAGGGGAAAGGCAGGTTTATAGAAACTGTGCTGGGTCCTCACCCACTTTATTCAGCAGCTCTGGCAACATGAAAATTCTGGCTCTTCCACAAAGTCGAAGTGATTATGAAGGGTTGTGAATCATTTTAGGCCATTACAGTGCAACTACAGTCGCTCATGAAAAAACACTTCAAGAAATGATTCTGAAAGTGGCAAGATGCTGGAATATGTGTGGATCGAGTGAGTGGGGAGCTCTGTGAGGGGCATTAATGGCAGTGGATCTTTCATTGTAATAATTTTTAAACTTTTAAACATGGCTGTATTTTGGATCATATCTCACATGAGAATGTTTTCTGTGGTTCTCAATGCGTAGGATGGCCTAGACATCTTTCCAGAAAGAAACATCTCATTCTTTTGCTTAAAACTACATTCACAGAAGCAAATGATCCCACCATCCTCTGTGATGTTTTGTATCTACAGCATAAAATTTTGTTGTGTAGAAGGGGATTGGATCACGGGGTCTCTACTCACCAGTGGAGGCACGCCAGGATGAGGTCAGTGGCTCTGTGAGCTATTGGACAGCGGGGCCCGGCTGTAGTGGGTCCCTTGAGTGTGAACGGGAAGGGTGTATGGTTGTCCCTGGCTTTTGCTCTCTGCTTCCTCGTCACTATAGGTTGAACAGTATTTCCCCACCAAGCCCTTCCACAATGTCATTTCTGCCTTGGAAACAGAAGACTGAGACTAAAACCATGAACTAAAATAAATTCTCCTCTTTTAAGTTGTAGGTTTCGGGTATCTTGTCCCAGTGGCTGGAAAGTGACTAATACATCTTCGCTCACATAGTGGGTTACGTGCCGTAGCTTCATCCATGATGACCTCACACAGGGGCCCTGTGCAGTGCTCTCTCTGTTCTTGCTTAAATGCTAGGCTCTAGGGTCTCTCAGAGCCCTGGCCCACAGTCATTCTCTAGTCACAAGGATAACTAATTATTTATATTCACATATGGTTCCTAGACTAAGCCTGCTCTCCGTGTATTTTACCTTCAAGATCTACTTAACGCTAACTGAGTATTCTTCTCTTTCTCTGTTCTTATTTTGTGACCTCCCCAGGGTATCTGATTTATATTTACTCCCCATATTATGGCAATAGTTATAATATTTTCATCATAAAATAATGCATCTTTATAGAAAATAAGGAAACAAGCAAATGTTCTTAAAATTTCTGTTCTTTTAGCTCATCGGACCACTAATATTTTAATGTATTTCCTGCCAGTGTTTTGTAATCACAAATCGGATATGGTAAAATATTATTAAACATTATAGTAAAAACATTTTGGTCTCTTACTGAACTCTTGATAAAGGCATACATATTTTGTACATTTTATAACTGTATGCTACAGAGTGGGGTGTTGTTGCTTCACTGCTCTAGCTCTCTGGCCTGCAGTAAGTGTGCACTTCTCAGCTTCCTTTACAGTTAGTTTGGAACTGTGAGGCTCTCAGTCAATGGCAAGTGAGACTTTTTCTCAACAACACCCTGTGAAATGTTTCAGTCTTCTTTCTCTTCCCTTAAAAGCCACACATTGCAAGTATCACAGCTCTCAGCTCAGGATAGGAAGGGTCTGGACTCCTGAATTCCTCCCTGAAGGAAAGGTAACAAGCACACTTTAGCCTCCTTGAATTGTGCCATTTGTCAGACTAAACAACTGACGTGTTTGTTATTGTGGCATCATGTACACTGTATGGACAAATTATGATATGATGATTTTATTTTTATTGAATTTTTCTTATTCTATTTCTGGTCATTCCCTTTAGATGGATTTCCAGAGGGGTTTTTTTTTTTTTTTTTTTGATTAAAGGATATAATGCTTCAGTGCCTGTATGCAGTTTTTTAATATTTCCTTTCTTAAAGCATTATAGAATAATTATACAATTCTGTCTATTAACTCCTATGAGTTTGTTTCATCAAAACTAGAATGAATATTTTGTTTATTGTTGTATCTCCACTTTCTTACTACAGTGTCTTTCACAGAAAAGCCATTAAGGAGCACTTGCGGATGCAGGAATGAATGTGGACTGTTAAACGACAGTTGTGTTGTTCTCGCTCTCATGATTTAACATGGAAAATGGTAAATTTCATCTCTCAAAGGTTAGAATGGCACATATTTTATTATTAGGCAAAAAGTAGGCATTAGTTTAAGGCTAATATTCAACCACCAAGCATTTAGGAAATGGTGAAATATATTTAAATTTGTGGAGGAGACTACTCTTTCTTCACAGAGCTAGAATGCCTTTTATCTGACCTGTACAAATTTTTATATCCTATAAAGCTAAAGATGACTTAGATGCATGTAATATAAAATGTATTATATAATAATGAATTAGATTATTTGAGTAATTACCCAGATATATAGATTATATGATTGATGCAGGTCAGTTGTCTACTTGTAAATATCCTTTAGAATCTTTCTGACGATTATATTAACCAATGTTAAAATTTCATTTGAAGGATGATGCATTTTATATCTGCATATCATAATGCTTTATTAGTGTAGTAATAAAGTATATCCTTATTACATACACTTAATCACTTTACAGGTCAAGTCATACTTCTTGTGTTCTTTAGAATGTATAATTACAAATGATGAACATTGATCAAATATTTTATTTACCCATTTACAGGGAGTGATCATGAGGAAAGAAACATATGTAGTTGGAAAGAAAGATCTAAACTGACAAGTTTATGGCAAAGTGTGTCTGTGAGCAGGGTTGGGAATAGTCCTTTATTTGTGGGGCTGAAGACAAAATTTTTGCTGAATATTGGAGAACTGATGACCATCCCAAGAAGCTGGCCTAGCAGTATTTTCCATTCAGTCTGTACATAATCCACCAAGCTTTTTCATTTTCCCCTGCAAATAGTTCTTTGATTCTCACATTCTTTTGCACTAGCATCCAATCCTTCACCTTATCAAAGTTTCTTATAAAGGAAACCAGTGAAGATCACCTCCACTCTCTGATGTCCCCTCCCCCCTTGATCCACACAGTAACTCCTGATAATGTTTGGTCTAGAGTGAGTATTGAACTCTTAGTTGCAAATTCAGTAGACACTTTTCAGTTGTTATTCTACTCAACCCTCTGCAGCTCTTGTTTCTGATGTTCTTGAAACCTACTTCTCAATGGAGACCAAGACATCACACCCTCCTGACTTACCACAGTCTGATTTAACTTCTCTGTTTCCTACAGATGTTATTTCCTGGATTCTACCATTTCTTCTCATTCATGCTGCAATCAGCCTCATTTATCCTACATTCAATTTCTACATCAACTTCAGGTTTTTCATTAAATAAAGTTTGAGCAGAACACCACGTGTCAAATGTATTTAAAATGTCTTGGTCATCATAGAGATTCACGTTTAGAAAGTTCCTCCATCCTTCTGCTTGCATTGGACTTAATCTTACAAAATAAAGTAGATTTTTATCTCATCAAAAATGTATAACATGCAAAATTAATGCTTTTAAATGATATAGTGTGTCATAGTACAACTAGTATCAGAAGAAAGTCATAAAAAATGCATAGCAGGTCATAAATTCCAACTATTATGAGGAAGTCACTGTGTTACTTAAGGCAGTACAAAACCCGAATGAAAATGTAGCAATATGAGGAGAGAGATAGCTGATAACATGCACTACTGTGTGAAACGCACTGGCTTCTATTAGACATGACTTTATGAAGTTTATTCACAGAACACATAAAATGAGTCCACTTTAGACATCAGAATCCTGGGATTCTGTTTAGTACAAAAAGGGATGTGAAAGATTCATGCAGTGCATATCTTTAAAAAGTGAAACATTGAGAATATGTAAGAATTTTTTAATTTAGAAAGTAGCAGTTGTTGAAATTTAGGACAATCTACCTACTTGATGATATTTAAATTGTGGGTGTTGGGACTAATCTCCCGACCTCACGCAGTGCTGTTAACATCGTGCTTCTGGTGCCATATGCCCTCTTCAGTGGTGATAACAAAATAGGATTTTAATCACTTTAACTTAAAAGTGTCAAGTTACTTTGCTGAATTATCACAATTATTAAAAGGCTATATAGAAAATCTATTTTTCAATATTCTTGAGATAAAAACTTGGTATAAAGTCATATACCAAAAACTCTATTAATATTAGGAAAAGTATTCCACTTACTGCATTATTAACTTAGTTTCCCTCAAAGGAAGAAAATGGTAGCGTTGATAGAGAAAATTAAATGCAGTCACTTCTTCTGAAATGCTATTTGTATTAAGAGACCACCAGAGTGGGATTTCTCTTCCAGATGCACACTAAAAATACAAGAGAAAGAGGGAATGAGGCAGTGCTTAAGCACATATATGCTTTAGAATCACTAGTGGTACATTGTGTGCATGTGTGTGCGTGTGTGCGTGTGTGTGTGTGTGTGTGTGTGTGTGTGTGTGTGTGTGATATGTATATTTGTTTGTACATTATGCTTTTGTTGAGAACTCCCTACAACTGAACTGATCTGGAGATGGAAAAATAAGAGTATGTATTAGAAAAGCTTATACACAAGGTTCTCATGGGAACCAGCAGTCTAGGTTGAATATCCTGCACATGGGTCAGAACTGAACCTGACAAGTAAAAAAAGATAAGAGAGGAAGAATAATTTTAAGGTCATAGGTACATTTTTACTATGTCACTTGAAGGCATATTCGAAATATTGTAACCATGATAGCAACAAATGAATACATAAATTTATTGCACGGATTATTAAGATGTTTGTGCTCCACAATGTGTCACTTTCTAAATTTGCTGTAGTCCAACTTTCTGTGAAAATAATATGCCATTTCCTGACAAATCAAACTGGGCCTATACTACATAGCTGAAGTAGGATAGAAGAAATAAACATCACTAGGAAGAAGACAAGGAAAGTGGTACTTTAAAAATTATAATTGTCCAGAGGTAATTCCAGAATAAAATTTTAATGTCCTACCTCAAAAAGTAAATAAAAATAAAATTGTACTTGAAAGAAAAAACTCAGCTTCAGGATACATTTACCCAAGGTTGCCTTTTTTCCTTGTAGAAAACTCTCTAAAAATTTCTAAGGACTTAAGGATACAATAGCCTGGTAAGTTCTCCCAATGCTTTTTATGTGTAAGGCCTGAGTGGGGCCTCACTCCGTTCTGTCAAGTGGGGAAAGCGGTACTATCAAGCGGGGGGGGGGCATATCTCTAAACCACAGTGGATGGAAATTGCTAGCATCCTAACATAGCCCACCTTACAGACACCAGAAGCACATGTCCTAAGGCACCCATCTTGAAAATACCCTCCAAACCACAAAAATATCCCCAGCCACAGACAACACTCCTTTTTTGTTTTAAAGAGAAAAAATAATAAAAACAATGATACAAAATTTCAAAACCAGATAATAAGAGAGTAATAACGGTTAATTTTTGAGTAGGTAGGTTCTGCCTTGTTATGTCTCTTACTGAGGATCCAGTACTTCTTTTCTGTGACTTAAGTCAGGAAATTTACGAAATGCTTCCTTGTTGGTGGGGAGAGTTGAGGCCATCATTCCTTCCTTGGGGGAATCCTTAGACCCCCATCCAGTGACATAGTTGGGATTCATAGTTACAAGCAAATAAATACACATTATAAAATGTAACTTAGCATATCGTGTTATTTATACAATGCCTAGGAATTTAGAGCGGAGCCTGGCAAGTGGAAGGGGTGAGAGTGGCTGGAAAACCAAAGTTCCGTCACATAGCTGGTGCAGTTTCCACAAAGGAGATCTGACCTTGGACACCACCCCCCACCGTGTTTGCGAGTCTACGCCCTCATTGCTGCTGCGCAGTCTTCTCTCCTCCCCACGCTGCCAGGAGGGCTCACCAGTGCCCTTTCTTCCCAATACGCACACTCAACATCTGGAGCAAAGGGATTTAGTGGGTAATACAGGCTACATGCCCACATGCATGTCAGAGTACACAGAGGCTGGAACAGAAAATATTTGTTCTTTTCAGCCTGCACAGTGGGAAGCAGTTTTGGTCACTTCCGAAACTCATGGTGCAGAAGGACACGAACAGAAAGCAGGTTTACATATGGTGTGTGTGTGTGGGTTATTTCACTTACTGTTTGAGAAATCGGGTTCTCTCATGAGGATTTTCTGGTTAATTTGTAACAATCTGGTAAATGTTTCTGAAATATTAGTATATTTTCTTCTTCAATATGATAGATAATTTTGTGTTTAAAACAGCTGTACATACTGTCCACAACTATTTAAACCCAAGAAAAGTATGACTTTACCATTTATCTTTCTTCATTTGTAAATGATAACTTTAGTAGCTCTTCTCAGGATTTTAGCTCAAATGAATTGATATATGTTAAATGATTTGCATTTTAAAACCTTAAATAACTACTCAGTCTTGTTGCTATTCTTTTTATGTTTTGTTTCATTAGTTTTAACGTCACACACTATGGCTGCAGATATAGAAATTGTATTTCCTGGAAATTTGTCTTTCTCCTAAAAATAGGGCACGAAGAATTCTCGTTAAATGAGGGATATGCTTATCTGAGGTCTGACTGAGAATGAAATAGTAGGTGGTGGCAGCTCATTATTTAATTGATGGAATTACTGATGATTGAAACTAAAGTACTTTGGTGGCATGGCACGTACTGTGGCTCTAATTAATTCACATATTCATTCTCTCTACAATATTTAAGGATTCTTAACATATGTCTGATCCCAGGGGTACTAGATGATTTAAGTATAACCTTAATCTTCAACAGGTTCCAACCAAGTATGTGTATGAGGAGAACACTAACAAACAGGCAACTGTAACATCAACATTATTTCATTATAAATGTATGATTTTAAAAATGAATCTAATTTATATACTGAATTCACTGTAGATATCCAAAGTAGAACAAGATTTTAAGTGCACATTTAGTTAGAGGAACATGAATCATGATCCTGAAGTCCTTGCCCTAAACTTTATTTATAAATGTCCAAAGACGGCTTTGCAAAATTAATCAGGTTTTATTTTGACGATTAATTTACAATTGTGATTTGCACTGACAGTTGTTCACACTTGCAACATGAGAATAGACTGTCAGTTCATCTTCTGTCCTTTTTTCTGGTCTAATTCTCTATTAAATCCCTTAGTACTAAATTCAGTCTTACTGGACTGAGTTATTTTCTAAATACATGGTGTCCTAGAATATTTGCCTGTACTGTTGTTTATTCTGAAATTCTCTTTTCTGTCAATTAAATTCTACGTTATTCTCTAAAATTTAAGTCATTTTTTTCTTTTTTCTTTTGTTTTACTGAGAAAATAACAAAAGCAAAAGCTGCCTGAGTAAGTTAGCTCAGATACCATTCCTTTATTTACTTTATTTTTCCAGTTTTCCAAACCAGAATTTAGAGCTTTTCCCCTCTGAACTTCCAAGAACTTTGACATTTACAGTACAATTTATTCATTAATTTGGGTTTTTAAAGTCTGTTTCATTTTTCACTTAGGCTTTGTTCCAGTCCTCTATCAAATAGACTTTCTTGCTTGCAGTTAATGGAAGACAGAATTCCAGCTGTGGCAGTGCTGATGCGCTAGAGGGAGAAACAGATGGAACTAAAGACAATCAAGGCAGGACCCGACCCTGTGATTTGAACAATGGGGACAGGGATATCAGGCAGGGGAGGGTGCTGAGGGATGGGAGACATTCCGGGTGACACAGCTGCTTGGGGATTATTACGAGGAGCACAGGTTCCATGACTGGTCTGGGGTTGTAACCACACTTCGGGCCTGAATGGGAGAATAAATGTTAAACTCTCCAAACTGAAGCACAGGGGTGCTGGTAAGTTTCTTGCTTCAGTTAGATATTGGATTTATGGAGAAATGAAGTTCACTGGAAGCTCTTGCTGGGATGAACCAATGAGTTCTCCTAGTGAAGGTCAATACGTGGGGTTTTAAGCAGAGAGGCGATCATTAAGCCAGCATTTGCAGGAGTGTGAGCTGGGGGTAACAAGGGATAGCACAAGCCGAGGAGCACACTATGGGGTAAA